>VDFB02040842.1:37113-111109 GCA_007258455.2 Sequoia sempervirens
AGGGGAGAGAGATAGGAGTGATTGAGTGAGAGACTTAAGAGAGAGAGATGGAGAGAGAGAGGGAAAGAGATAATATTTAAATATTTTATATATTAGTACTATATATATATTTAAATATTTATACATCAACTAAAATATTGAAATAATATTTAAATATTATACATAATAATATAATATATTAAATGCATAATTCGGTAAGAGATTATCATAAATTGTAAATTATATATTACATTATAAACTATATTGTATATTATATATTAAATTATAAAATTTATTGCATTATTTAAATCATATATTATAAATTGTATAACATTTTTTAAACTCATATCTAAAACATATCGGATATCCGATTCAAATTGGATTCAAATCGGATATTTGATTTGAATTGGATATCTGATTTGAATCAGATATGCGATATGTTTGACACAATATTTAATGCCTAGGGATTAGCCTTAGGCTTGCTTTGGAATTTGGTTCAGACCTTCCAATCCTAAGAAGTCAACACAAAAAACGTGTTTAACAACTTACCTTGCTTTTCTAGACTTTGCCCATGTGGCTGGCGACTTTTTTTTACCCAAAATTGATGAAATGAAAAGGGTTTGTAAGGGAGCTTCTCAGCTTTCCACCAATATAAATTATACTTTAGTTTGAATCTAATAAATTATTATTATTCATTTTCTATTAGAATTATGACTAAAGTCCTGATTGATAACCTAATTGAAAAACATTTATAGCTTTCAAATAGTATCACATTTTTTAATCCAAAAAATGCATCACATTTTGTACTTCGCATACTATAGGGATTAAAAAATGAATTTCATGAAGTTTTGACCAAGTTAAGGTGGTCAACATACTTGTTTTTCATATTTTTTAAAAGTTGTAATAAAAAATTCATAATTAATTATTTACTTGGAAAAAATCACAAAAAAATATGTATCACATCCGGCATACGAGTCCCTCTACTTATATCTAGAATATTATTAAAAAATATTATCATTTTATTATGGTTAGGGTGGTTAGTGACCTACTTCTTATTTTTCCTTTGAAATTTAAGTACTACTACATTAAAATTTCAATTTTTCACCAAATATATTTTTTTTATAGAAAAATAAACCTAATAGTTTAGAAACTACATTCAATTTTCCACAAATTCTATTCTTACATATTTTTGAAATAATATAGATAACTTATTCAAATTTTTACGTTAAGTTGTCTAACTCTGATTTTTCTAAATTTTCATTGCCACTTAAGGGCCTGTTTTTTCAATGATGATCCTGCACATACCCTTGTAATCATAAGATTTGAGCTCTATTTACTCATCCTATGCATCAATAAAAAACTCAACACAAGAGATGTAAATGGACATATTAACATAAAAATAGCCAACTAAGTTATTGAAACTCAACTATTGATACCTCATTCTCCATCCAGATTACAAAATCGTTCCACTTTTTGTTTTGTAACATATTCTTTTCAAATGCTTTGGATGGCAGCCATATTTCTCCTCCTGTCAAAACATGGCACATGGACTAGTTAAACTAATTAATATGCAATCATTTAATTTTTCCAAGGAAATAAAAATATATATCATTTAAAATATTGAATATACTTACAAATGTACAAATCAAGGCCTATAAACCTTTCTGGCCATTGCAATGCATGGCACGAAGTTTCTCAAGCCTAGCCTTGGAGACCTTGTCTTGAAACATATACTAATTCAATTTAACTATGCACAAATAAAATTTAAATATCATTTAATAAATTTGATATAATGTTATGAGCAAATTCAAATACCTGCGTACCCTCCTCACTGGACTTCCTCCATGCATTGGACTTCTCATATGCTTTTACAAGCTCTTTGCATACTTTCAATCTTACATCAATTGGCCTTATTTTTTGCCTTAGCTCAGGAGGGATTTTTTATCTTCTTTGTTTGGTTGCACCAAAATCTCTTGCAGTTTTGAGACATTCGTAGCTTTATCTTCCTTATAGACCAACCTATGCCAAAATCAGTCTCCATGTCATGGATAACTTCTTTTTTTAGTTGCATGGGTATCTATGAGAATGGAAAATGTAGATGGTCTTTGAACCATTGAAGGCATGATTCCTTCAACCTATTCACAAATGTTTTCCTATCATCTATCATTCAGACTTCCCTTGAAACTAGCTCGTATTCTATCTTCTTATTGTAGCTACCAATGCAAGATTGATAACAAGGCCTGGTGGAAGAAGTCTGTGTCCCAGGAGTGGCTAGGACATTGGAGGTCTCTACTCCCTGTTCCACATTCTTAGAGTTTACTGTCACTAATTTCCTCCCAGATCTTTTGCTTGATCTAGGACTGGTTGAGGAATCAATTGATTCCCTTTGACATAATTGATTCGTTTGCAATGTTTGAGGGGCATTACCAAATTGTTTTTCTATGTATCTGGCAAGCGTTGTCCAATCCACATTAACCAATTTTTTCACTACCTCTACCCCCAATATGGAAGCCAATTCCTTTTTATCTTTGTCAGTCTCATGTCCCTATATATATTTTTAAATTATATTTCTTCTTTTAAATT
This sequence comes from Sequoia sempervirens, assembly GCA_007258455.2. Lineage (NCBI taxonomy): Eukaryota > Viridiplantae > Streptophyta > Pinopsida > Cupressales > Cupressaceae > Sequoia > Sequoia sempervirens. Next base: position 39,676 of record VDFB02040842.1, read on the forward strand.
TAGAAATAAAAAACTAAAAACTACAATTCCTTTGTATCTTTGTCAGTCTCATGTCCCTATATATATGTTTTTAAATTATATTTCTTCTTTTAAATTTAGAAACAAAAAACTAAAAAGTAAAATTCAAAGAAACAATGGAAACATTTACAAATCTATAAATTGACAATGAATTACCTTGTTGTGGCTAGAGTCTGCTGACAATGCTCACTTCCTTCTATTGCTTGACATTTTGAGGCGACCTAGGGTAAATTATTTTCATCTAGTCTATGGAGGCAAATGAAGTACACACTATCAGGTATGAAATTTTTCATCTAGTTTGTGGTATGAAAGTTTTATTTTGTGAGCAAATATGTTCGTTGGGTTTGCTTAGTGTTGATAACCTAGGGAAAATATGTTCACTGGGTTTGCTTAGTGTTCATAACCTTATCATGAAAACTCTTTCATAATGTAATCTTGCACGAATTTTTCATGGCATCCATGACTATGGCACAGCTGGGAAAAACCAAGCAGTTTCAACATTTATTTTCTCAATTGCTCAACAGTGATTGATCCAATTCCTAGATTTGCCAAGAAGATCACTATTTCCTTGATACCCAGGTTAGAGAAAGAATACAGAGGCATCCTGGATTTTTCCTAAAATATTTTGAGCCAAAGCTCAAATGGGTAGGGTAAAATTTTTTGTTGGTTTCTCAAAGGTTTTACAATTTATAATGATGGGACAATTTAGAGGTTTCCTAGATAGGTTAGGCCACAAACCAATAAACAATCATGAATTCAAATGCAATACAAAGAGCAGTAAACAATCACAAATTCAACAAAGAAAAAATATTGTAACCTTACCTATGGTGTCGAAAATAAATCAAATTTCTCATCAGTTGCTAGTAGCGCCCTACTCTCTTCCTTCATGCGGCGTTTTCCCCTTTTTTGTCATCTGATTTCTTCCTTCACGCGGGAATTTTTTAAATTTTTGATTTCAATTCAGTAGTCAGTGCTTTAGTCGGTGTTAGTTAACACCAACTTTAGCGCCAAATTTTGGCCGTTAATGTAATCTATTTGGGGTGCCTAAGGTGGTGCCAAGTGCGCCTAATTGAGCGCTTATCATTGTTGTATAGTGACTATTTTCATTGTTGTGTATCATAGGATCTAGAGTTGGAAATAATTCCAAATCCTACCTTGTTTTTGTGACCACCATTGTCACGTGGCTCCTTCATCAGCTTGGTGCAATAGAACAGTTTTTATCATGGTCCCGCAAGGTGCTTCATCTTTCTTGGCGGTAGTGCGGTGAAAGCTTCTATGGCAACACGCGAGTCTTCCTTCTGTTCCTGGAAGTGTTGTGGTGACTCCCGTAAGTCTTCTACCATTGGTGTGTGGTAGTGTGGTGACCACTGCTATCCCATGGCTCCTTCATCAACTCGGTGTAGTAGAGTGATTTTTACCGCGGTACCGCAAGTTGCTTCTTCCTTCTCGGCGGTAGTGCGATGAAAGCTTCTATGGCAACACTTTTATTCACAAAGGAGGCCATGGAGAGAGGATGTGGATGATGTAGAAATACTAAATCACTGAGAGGAAAGTGGGTGGAAATAGATGAGACAACAAAATCTGTAGATACAATAGAGGTAAGAAGAGAAAGCAACCTCAACTAAAGGAGGAAGGTGTTTATGAATTCACAAATGCTACAACATAGAGGAGATATAAATATGTCAAATATATGACTAAAGTGAGGTTTTGTGTTGGATAGCATACTCGTTGAAATGATATAATTGGTGTACTAAACATTATTTAGTATGTTGTGTATTATAGGGGTGAGATGAGGGCATGGCAACAAATTGTGTCATATCAAATGAGGACACAACAGATGAAGCGAGATATCAAGTACTCAAATTTTGAATTAACTTAGGAAAAAATGATCTGATGACATTTTGTGATGCATCCATCTTTTTTCATAGTATTATTGAAATTTATAATGTATTATCCAATCTTGACATAAATTAATGCATGTTGTTGATTATTTTAGATGGAGATTGGAGCAAATGCAGAGCCTGAGTGTTCAACTAGAAAAATAAGAAGATATGTACGTGGACATGGACCTAAAACTATTAAATCACATAGATGACAATGGGTGGAAAAGGATATGACAATGGATACTGCAAACACAACAAATGATTGCACTGAAGAAGAGGTAGGTCAGGACTATAGTACATGGGATGAATACTTTGAGAAAATTGTTGTTTGTGGATGTTTTGTATGTTGTGGAAAGAAACAATTCAAACAAGTGATTGTACAAAGACATTACATATATCATGAGCTTCCAGTCGGTAGTCTACAATTGATTAAAACCAAAGAATAATAAATGAGTGTGGACTAATGTTTTATAAACTATGTTGTCAAAATTGTGTTTTATTTAAATTATTGTATAAAAAAGGTAGTCTATAAAATAATGTTCCATTATTCAATTGATGTATATATGTTCATACAATTTTTATTTTTTATTTTTTAAGCCATATTTGATTATATTTTTTTGAAATTGATACATATATGATTTATCCAATTGTTTCCAAACATTAAATAATGCTTGCATTTGTTGATGGGTAGAATATTTTGATGAAACACATACTAATACCCAAGATCCAACTGGGTTATTAAGATTTGGATGGGATGATCCAAACCATCCTTTCAACCATACTAGGGTGAGAAGAGAAAGATTGAAGAGAACACTACCACCTGAGAAATTTGAAGAGCTGATGAGAGTCACATACACTGATGACATGCCACCTAGCCTTAGTGATGATGATCATGATAGTGAAAATGCAGTGCATGAAGAAGGATTGAATGAAATGCTTACAAGTTTCTTTGGGGATGGAAATAATGATGACAATAATGATGATATGGTTGACAATAACGATGATAGCAGGGGTAATTACCACCAATGTAATGTTGATGATAACAACATTAAAGACTCCATCAAGCAAGCGGCGAAGACACCCGTGTTTAAATTAGGTGCAAGTAGAACCTCAAAATTGGCATGCACATTAATATTATTAGAAATCAAGCCACTATTTGGTTGGTCAGACAAAGGATTCACTACCCTATTGAAGTGAGTTGAAATCTATTTTTGATTTTGCATTGTCAATTGGTGTACATAATTCATAAACATTCATCAACTTCATTTATATTTCTTTAAGGGGACTTTAAAACCATATATTGTATATAAATAGTCCTATTATAGATTGACATATCAAACATATTCATCAAAAGTCAAACATTCAATTGATTTAATCTCTGGAAATATTATAGGGCATTAAAAACTAAAATATTCCTTGAAGAGAATGTGTTTCCATCAACTTGTAGAGAGGCGCGTCTGTTGTTGGTTGAGTTGGGGATTGCATATAAGAAAATTCATTCATGTAAAAATGATTGCATTTTATATAGAGATGAATATCAAAACAAGGTAGAATGCCCTGTATGCAAAGAGAAGAGATATCATACAGATGTACAAGGTCCTATAGTTCCAAAGAAGGTTTTACTTCACATGCCAACTATACCTAGACTTCAACGAATGTTTCATTGCAATTCACTAGCACAATTGATGAACTGGCATGCAAAGAATAGGAGTAAAGATGGATTCATGCAAATTCTGGCCAACTCTAAAGCAATGAAATACATAGAGGAAAAATGACCAACAAAATTCAAAGATGAACCCCATAGTATCAGGTTTGGTTTTGCAATTGATGGAGTGTGCCCATGCTCTTTCTTGAGCTCAAATTATAGTGTTTGGCTAGTTAGATTGATAGTATACAATATTCCCCCATAGATGAGTGTTAGAAAGGAGCACCTTATGCTGACTCTCATTGTTCAAGGAAAACATCAAGTTAAAGACATGGATGTTTATCTTGTGCCTTTTATTGATGAGATGCAACTGCTATGGAAAGGCATAAGAATGTATGAGATATCACATCCTCCATCAAATAGGTCCTTCATGTTGTATGGTGTGCTATGTTGGACTATTCATGATTTCCCAGGACTTGGTGTTTGTTATGGTAAGATAAAATATTTACATATTTACACTAATAATTTATTTTCATCCCAACTTTCATACTTAGTTTTATACTATTTTTTTATGTTATTAACATTACTTATTGAATTGCAGGGCTTCAAAAAAAGGAGATATTTGCATATCCAAGATGTGCAGAACAATTTCAAGGGTGGTATTCTAAAGATCTACATAAATTTATTTACGCAAACAACAGGTTTTTTCTACCACTAGATCATAGGTTTAGAAATCGCCTGAAGAATCAATTTGATGGAAAAGCTGAAAATAAAGTCCCTCCCATGATTATGGGTCTAGGTGATTGGATTAAGAAGTATGAAGATGCTAAATTGAAATCTTGGGAGGGTTTTTTTGATCAGGGTGATTCAATTGAAGAACCAGAACAAGTTGTAGTTAATATTCCAAAAGGAATGAAAATGAAATCCATAATTTATGAGCTCCCTTACTGGAAGGATCTATTAATATCTCACCTATTAGATCCTATGCACATCTCCAATAATGTCCCAGATTCTATATTTCGACATATATCAGGAAAAGAGAAGGACACCTTGTCTTTGAGGAAAGATATTGCTCTTTTGCATACCAAATTTGATAGAAAACATTTTTGGCCAAACAAGGAAAATGAAACATATGCAAAAGCTCCATGGATTTTGAAAAAAAAAGAGCTAGATGAACTAAAAAATGTCATATGTTAAATAAGGACACCTACTAGCTATGGGTCATTATTGGCTAAAGCTTTTACAGTTGATGGACATATCACAAGATTTAAAACACACGATTTTCATAATGTAATGAAGGTATTATATATCAACATTTAACATTTACTGGTAACATTGATTAAGCATTAAATTTATTTTGATATTTTGTTGTGTGAGAAAAAATTACTAATGACCTTTTCATAAATGTGTTTGATAGAATATCATACCATTAGCAATTAGGGGGGATTCCTGTCTTACAATTGACTTAAGGAATGCCATAAGTCGATTGTCAACATTTACAAGGTATGTGGTTATATGAAATGTTCATGTGTGAGAGACATAGAGATATTATATTGCATTCTAATTTATGACTAAAGGTTCATACTAATTTACTATTCTTATATTAGGTGGGTGACCTCCAAGGAGATCCATGAATCTAAAGTGCCAAAGTGGAAGAAGGAAATTGCAGAATTTGTATGTGTATTTGAGAAGGAGCTCCCTACAAGTTTCATGGACCTACAAGTCCATTTACTTATACACCTAGTCGATGACATTGAATGGATGTCATATCAACGAGGTAGATTTTTTTATTTGAGAGTATATGAAAACTCTTAAAAGATATGTCTGAAAAAAGGCACATACATAGGGTTGCATGGCTGAAGGGTATGTATTGAATGGAGCATTTTTCTTCCTATGTGAATTCTTTGGTAAGGATTTTGAAGATGGCTTGCACATTTGGGATAAAGAATGAGCATCAAATATTATTGATGGAGAAAAACTACAATCTAATGGTGCTGAATTAGAAATTAGTAAGTAAATTCACGATCAATGTAGTTCTTTTTCTTGCAATCATTAATTTACTCTGTAATTTATTTATCAAATTAACAACATGATATTTGGAGTTTGAAATAAACATGTTGACATGTAATAGGTGTAGAAAAAAATTCTATACTCGACAAGTTCATTTTGTACCACATGGACTTTATGAACAAATGGATTGATTTGTATGATAAAATGTAATGTCCCCGTGGGGACCCCTGTGCGCAAGTTACAAGGCCACGTGTCTGTGGGATTAGCATGCATCCTTGTAGATTCTCTGGTGGGGCTGCGTGCTACCACCCTTAACATCTTGGGTAGCCATCCTTACCACCAGGCCAGTCTTTTGGTGTAGTAGTTGGGCCTTAGTGGTATCAAAGCCGAGGTCTCGAGGTCGAGACCTGTGAAGTGCGGTGGGCTATAATGTCCTCGTGGGGACCCCTGTGCATAGGTTACAAGGCCACGTATTCGTGGGATTAGTGTGCATCCTTGTAGATTCTCCAATGGGGTTGCGTATTTAACATCCTGGGCAGCCACCCTTACCACCAGGTTGGTCTTTTGGTGTAGTGGTTGGGCCTTAGTGGTATCAAAGCCGAGGTCTTGAGGTCAAGACCCATGGAGCGTGGTGGGCTGTAATGTCCCCGTGGGGACCCCTCTGTGAAGATTACAAGGCCACGTGTCCATGGGATTAGCGTGCATCCTTGTAGATTCTCTGGTGGGGCTGCATGCCACCACCCTTAACATCCTGGGTAGCCGCCCTTACCACTAGGCTGGTCTTTTGGTGTATTGGTTGGGCCTTAGTGGTATCAGAGTTGAGGTCTCGAGGTTGAGACCCACAGAGCGTGGTGGGCTATAATGTCCCTGTGGGGACCCCTGTGCGTAGGTTACAAGGCCACGTGTTTGTGGGATTAGCATGCATCCTCTTCGATTCTCCGATGGGGCTACGTGTCGCCACCCTTAACATCCTGGGTAGCCACCCTTACCACCAGGCCAGTCTTTTGGTGTAGTCATTGGGCCTTCATGGTATCAGAGCCGAGGTCTCGAGGTCGAGACCCGCAGAGTGTGGTGGGTTGTAATGTCCCCGTGGGGCCCCTATGCGCAGGTTACAAGGCCACATGTCCATGGGATTAGCATGCATCCTCGTAGATTCTCTGGTGGGGCTACGTGCTGCCACCCTTAACATTTTGGGTAGCCGGCTATGTCCTTGTGGGGACCCCTGTGCACAGGTTACAAGGCCACGTGTCTGTTGGATTAGCGTGCATCCTCATAGATTCTTCAATGGGGCTACGTGCCACCACCCTTAACATCTTGGATAGCCGCCCTTACCACCAGGCCAATCTTTTGGTGTAGTGGTTGGGCCTTAGTGGTATCAAAGTCGAGGTCTCAAGGTCGAGACCCATGGAGCATGGTGGGTTGTAATGTCCCCGTGGGGACCCCTGTGCACAGGTTACAAGGCCACGTGTTCATGGGATTAGTGTGCATCCTCGTAGATTCTCCGGTGGGGCTGCATGCCGCAACCCTTAACATCCTGGGTAGCCGCCCTTACCACCAGGCCGGTCTTTTGGTGTAGTGGTTAGGCCTTAGTGGTATCAGAGCCCAGGTCTCGAGGTCAAGACCCATGGAGTATGGTGGGCTATAATGTCCCCGTGGGGACCCCTGTGCACAGGTTATAAGGCCACGTGTTAGTGGGATTAGCATGCATCCTCGTAGATTCTCTGGTGGGGCTGCGTGTCGCCACCCTTAACATCCTGGGTAGCCACCCTTACCACTAGGCCGGACTTTTGGTGTAGTGGTTGGGCCTTAGTGGTATTAGAGTCAAGGTCTCGAGGTCGAGACTCGCAGATTGTGGTGGGCTATAATGTCCCTGTGGGGACCCCTATGCGTGGTTACAAGGCCACATGTCTGTGGGATTAGCGTGCATCCTCGTAGATTCTCTGGTGGGGCTGCGTGCCACCAATCTTAACATCTTGGGTAGCTTCCCACACCAAAAGACCGGCCTGGTGGTAAGGGCGGCTACCCAGGATGTTAAGGGTGGCAACACGCAGCCCCATCAGAGAGTCTACGAGGATGCACACTAATCCCATAGACATGTGGCCTTGTAACCTGCACACAAGGGTCCCCATGGGGACATTACAACCCACCACGCTCCACCGGTCTCGACCTCGAGACCTCGGCTCTGATACCACTAAGGCCCAACCACTACACCAACAGACCAACCTGGTGGTAAGGGCGGCTACCCAAGATGTTAAGGGTGGTGGCATGCAACCCCACTAGAGAATTTACAAGGATGCATGCCAATCCCATGAACACGTGGCCTTGTAACCTATGCACAGGGGTCTCGACAGGGACATTACAGCCCACCAAGCTCCATGGGTCTTGACCTCAAGACCTCAGCTCTGATACCACTAAGGCCCAACCACTACACCAAAAGATCAGCCTGGTGGTAAGGGCAGCTACCTAGGATGTTAAGGGTGGCAGCACACAACCCCACTGGAGAATCTACTAGGATGCATGCTAATCCCATAGAAATGTGGCCTTGTAACCTATGCACAGGGGTCCCCACAGGGACATTACAGCCCACCACGCTCCGTTGGTCTCGACCTCGAGACCTCAGCTCTGATACCACTAAGGCCCGACCACTACACCAAAAGACTAGCCTGGTGGTAAGGCCGGCTATCCAGGATGTTAAGGGTGGCCGCACGTAGCCCCACTAGAGAATCTACGAGGATGCACGCTAATCCCACAGACATGTGGCCTTGCAACCTGCACACAGGGGTCCCCACGGGGACATTACAGCCCACCACGCTCTACAGATCTCAACCTCGAGACCTCGACTTTGATACCACTAAGGCCCAACCACTACACCAAAAGACCGACCTGGTGGTAAGGGTGGCATCACGCAGCCCCACCAGAGAATCTACGAGGATGCACGCTAATCCCACGGACACGTGGCCTTGTAACCTGTGCACAGGGGTCCCCATGGGGACATTACAGCCCACCACGCTCCACGGGTCTTGACCTTGAGACCTCAGCTCTGATACCACTAAGGCCCAACCACTACACCAAAAGACCGGCTTGGTGGTAAGGGCGGCTACCCAGGATGTTAAGGGTGGCGGCACGCAACCCCATCAAAGAATCTACGAGGTTGCACACTAATCCCATGGACACGTGGCCTTGTAACCTGTGCACAGGGGTCCCCACGGGGACATTACAAGACTGGCCTAGTGGTGAGGGCATTTACCTAGGATGTTAAGGGTGGCAACACACAGCCCCACCGGAGAATCTACGAGGATGCACGCTAATCCCATGGACACGTGGCCTTGTAACCTACGCACAGGGGTCCCCATGGGGACATTACAACCCACCCTGCTCCTCAGGTCTCGACCTCGAGACCTCGGCTTTGATACCACTAAGGCCCAACCACTACACCAAAAGACCGCCCTGGTGGTAAGGGCGGCTACCCAGGATGTTAAGGGTGGCGGCACACAGCCCCACCAAAGAATCTATGAGGATGCATGCTAATCCCATGGACACGTGGCCTTGTAACCTACACACAGGGGTTACCATGGGGACATTACAACCCACCATGCTTCGCGGGTCTTGACCTCAAGACCTCGGCTCTGATACCACTAAGGCCCAACCACTACACCAAAAGACCGGCCTGGTGGTAAGGGCGGCTACCCAGGATGTTAAGGGTGGTGGCACGTAGCCCCACTAGAGAGTCTACGAGGATGCACGCTAATCCCACAGACACGTGGCCTTGTAACCAGTGCACAGGGGTCCCCACGGGGACATTACAACCCACCACACTCCGTGGGTCTTGACCTCGAGACCTCGGCTCTGATACCACTAAGGCCCAACCACTACACCAAAAGACCAGCTTGGTGGTAAGGGCGGCTACCCAGGATGTTAAGGGTGGTGGCACACAGCCCCACTAGAGAATCTATGTGGATGCATGCTAATCCCACGGACACGTGGCCTTGTAACCTACACACAGGGGTCCCCACAGGGACATTACATAAAAAGAGAGAAGTGTTAGAAGCAAGGAGACAGTTTAAGAGATCAAACCCAAGGAATAATCCACTTCCCACTCATCTGCTTGGGGAATGGGGCAAAGATTTCACACTAGAATGTGTTACTGATAAAAATTCAAAATGAAATAGCAGATGAAATCAACATGTCTAGAGGATGTGAAAGAAAGGTACAGTTGGAATTTTACAAAAAATTGTTTCCTTACAGTTTTGATAGTATTAACTATTTTAATATTTGTCATTATAATTTTTTCACTAAAATAAATGGTCTTTCACAGGTGAGGAAATATCCATCAATGGGGGCATATGGTCAACATTATCATGTAGAAAGTGTAGACGTAAAGAGACAATCCTTCGATTGTGGCATCATGGTTGACTTCAAGCAATCTAGTCAATCAAGCTCAAAGGATAATAATATAATTGAAGGGAATCTACAATATGTTGGGAAAATATAAGAAATTATTGAGTTGGATTATCGATCTTTTAAATGTTGTATTTTTAAGTGTAGATGGTATGAAGCATTTGAGAGGACACAAAGACATGATACCCATAGTGGATTATTTTCTATAGATTCCTCATAGTTCCTACCAGAGGATAACAAGCCTTATGTTCTACCAATTCATTGTGAGCAAGTATTTCTTTAACTCAAACAAGAAGTAGTAGTGATCATTAATCTATTAATTCATAGCTTATTGTGAATATACATGTGTTTATTAATCAATAACATTGTTATAACATACGTCTAATATATGTATGTTGTTCATGTGTAGGTATTTTTCTATGAAGATATTTTGGACTCGAAATGGATATTTTTCATGCATTATGATCCAAGATTAAGGCATGTATTTGACAATGCATTAGTGGATACTGAGCAAAATAATGATGGCCAAAAAAATGTGAGAGGGATTAGAGAACATCGAAGAAATTGACATCCATGATGATGTTGAAGATGATTATGTTCAGGAACAAGAAGACAACAATCCAAAGTTAGATGATGTTATGGAAGACAACAATATGGATGTTATAGAAAATTATGATCCAAATACATCTGGTAACAATATAGATGGTCTACAGTAAAATTTCAATGATGATGAAGATGATGCAGGTCAAGATGAGGATGATGATAATATTAAATACTTGAAAGAACATATGAACATTGACAATGATACACTAGATGACATTGTAGCAGACAATAATGTTAATGATCAAGACTTCTAAATTTTCAGAATTATTTGCAATCCATGTTTAAAAAAGGATGATTCTTATGGCCTAAACTTTTAAATGTTTCAATAATATTATGTTGTACTTAGACAATTGAAAACTTGTTTTATTGTCCTAGCAAGCTTTTTTATTTTCCATTATAATTCTAGACCAAACAATATTTGCGGGGATGGCCTTTTACACCAATCTTAATTTGTATGAAGTTCACGAACCTGTTGTCAAGCAGTAAATTCCTTTCGTAGATAGGAAATGTAAAGGCTTCATTTAAGAAAAGATAAGTAGTCTCTTTCTAAGGGTAATCCACATGCAAAAAGTAAAAAGCACATAAAAAAATAATTGTATAGTAGAAAATAAGATTCAATCAATTATGTCTTGTTTCGCTTGCACACTTATCTAAAAGACATAAGGTATTCACCATACATTTACCTTGACAAAGCATACATGTGATTTCATTTATTTTTACTGTATATCTCAAAAGTGAAATTGTTGTTACATAATGATGCACTGAGAAAATAATATATACAAAAAAGTGCAAATAAAATGTTTGAAATTTAACATGCAACCTACTATGTTGCATTGAAAGGAATCAAGATTAACTGGGACAAGAAATAAAAATAAAATTTTGATGATTGTACTTAAAAGTGAACAGGATATGAAAAGTGTGGACAATGATGGTGCTGAAATTGAAAACCTTGATTCTGATGACATTACTGTTTTATGTCATTAGAGATAAAGAGCACATACAATTTTATATACATAGCAAATGAAGATTTGAAACTACTAAACTGAAAATGTAAACATTGTAAGATTTTTCCTTAAACAATAATTCACATACTCACAAAAAAGGGTGAAGCATTTTTTATTCAAACTCTGTTTTCTTTAATAGACATAACCACAAAAGAATATTTACAAGTACAAGAATATATACACTATTTCATAGAAAATAAGGAATGTTTCATAGAATATACAAGTACAAGAATATATAGAAGTACAAGAATATATACACTGTTTCATAGACTTCTAAATTTTTAGAGTTATTTGCAATCTGTTGGGTCTCAAAAATGCAAGTTTTTAGACCATAAGAGGGTGCCAATCTCTAAAAGGACTTTAATCCTTAATACGAACCAATTAAAGTAAATTATTTGAAAGGAATTTAATTCACACCTAACCAGAAACTAATCAAAGCATCCACATAGTAATAACAAATGTTCCCTCATAAATCTTGCAGATTTAAACAACTTGAAAAGACCACTTTGGAGATAGCAAAGCAATAAATAAGCATAAAAATCGACACAACAATTGAACATTGAAAATGGATTACGAGTTATAATGTATCTACTCCATTATATTGCTCAAAATATAAACATACATAACATGAGTTCTTTTGATATGAATAAGTGGATGAGATGGTCTAGTATCTATTCTAATGGATTGAAATGATGATGATATGATAATCAAAATCAAACCTTGGTTTCCCTATTTGTACGGGAAGCAACAAGCTTCAGGTCCGTTCACAAAAGTTACATCAATTCTTAACTAAAGCATAATTAACATAGCATATAAACTTAAAAATAGTTTATTGTTGGATGCACCACAATCCATTCATCAGCAAGCACCCATGACCACCTAAGATCTATTCAAGGCTCAAGCACCATGTTAATGCATCCACAACAACCAAACTCTGACTACCTCCTCATACAACTTGTGCAAGGAACAAATTAACCTTTGACATGTGATCAATGTATTTCTCCTATGCATAAGTGTTTGCATTCTGTAGAGTGTTTGTCATTACATTCTCCAATCCAACAATCCTCCTGAGCTACTTATGCATTTTCCTAAGTATCTCATCCTCATCATTGATGTCATCAAGGATGCCTGGAAAATATTTTGATATCTCATTTTTCCCAAGTTTCTTGATCCTTCAAATCTATTTCTTCAAAGAAATATGGCATAGCCATACATAGTGGTTGGCTAAAGTCACTCAATTCCTGTGTCAATATATTCTAGAAATTTTCAAGTGTATTCATGAGGCTATTACATTATTGGAGCAAAGCATTATTATCTCCATCTTTTTCCTTGATATGGGATTCCATTTCCTTCATCCTATCAAGCAGTCTTCCATGCTCCATGAGGACCTTGTATGTTCCATTGTGAGCACACCAGACGCCATCTGCATGTTGGCACATATCTTTGAATTTCATACAAATTATCCCTGATGCTACTTCAAAAGTACTAGCCTTCAATTTTATTTTTAGTTCTTCCTGTTCCTTTTGAGCCTTTTCAAATTTATGTTTCCATTGAGCAGTCTCAAACATGGCCTCTGACACTTTTCTTTCATGTTCAATTCAAGGAGAGTAAAGCCTTGGAGAAGTAGGCAGCCTATCTTTTGTTGTCCCTCAGTATTGTTTGGCATTAATGTCAATACACTAAGGTTGAAGTTACAGGTTATGCACATGGTGATTTCTTTCAATTTTGCATGAGTTTATATATCCATGTTGATCCATTTTAGCATCTTCATCTGCATTTGGCATAATTTCGTGGTCATATAGCCAGTTTGGCCTATGATCAGTTTGGTATCATAAAGTTCATTTGCATATCTATTGGCATCTTTGGTAAAGTGCAATGATAAAGGCTATATTCTAAAGGTCTATTCAAAAAGGGGCATTGCTACATTTTTCATAAAGTAATATTGTTCTTGAAATCATTGTGAATAGAAAAGATTTTTCAAAGAGTGGCATATTGACACACTATATACAAAGCACCATCATCATGAAGAAATATTTAAAACAAAAGGGTGGAAAATTGTTTTTATTCAAAAACTTATGATGAAAAAAGAAAAAGGGTTGTCGGTGATCATTATTTGTTTGACTTTATTGGGAATTCTTTCCCATCAAAATGCTTGGATATGAAAATCATTATGTTGGATTTAAAAAAGAGTTTGAATGTCTTGGATAAGCATCGATGGTTGATTCATTTCATTTGATGTTTTTTCCTTACCCTAATCATGACATGGATGTAAAGAAGAACCTGGCACAGGCATCAGTCGAGTGGGCAAGCAGTGGCTGCAAGTGTTTTTGGTGTCTTCTTCCATCGACCCAGGTGTAGTATTCTCCATTGTTTTTTTTTTACTTAGTGATAGTTGAGAATCGATGGGTTTAAGAGTGTCTTAATACTCTTTGAGTGATTGTCTTTGTTCTGAAAGTTATGGCTACCAGTTTTGAGTTTTTAGTTTTGTCTTTCACAGCTGCTAATGTTTAGTAAATATTATTTTTGGTTTTACTCACAACCATATAGTTGAGTTGTGGAAGTTGTAAAGATATCGTAATCATGTGTTTTGTTTCCCTTAATCATAATGAGCAAATACTTGTTTAAATCTCTATTCGGGCCCGTTGAAGAAGAATCTGTTGTATAAGGGTTTAACTGTTTCTTGTGTTAAATAAAACCCTATTGTTAGTTTGTGGGTTTGGTTGTTTTTTACATTAATGGGGTTATTTTGTCGACCCATTAGTTTAAGTGGTAGCTATTTGTTAGTTTTTTATTTATTGCTTTCTTGGCAAGATTGGGTCTTGTTTAGATTCGAAGGGTTTTGGTTGAGCTTTGTAAGTAAATGTAATCCTACATCTAGAAAAAGGAAGTTGTAGATTCAGTTGCATATGGAAGTTTCTCATACAGGTTTCAAATAGATTCTTTGTTTACCTAATTCTGTTTCAAAACAGAAAACTTATAAAATGATTTGTAATGCTCATTCTAACAGGAGAGTATGAGATGTTTTGGAAAGCACAAATTATATTTTTCTGAAGATTAATATATATTGTTTTTGAAGCTTGAAACATTGTAGCTCTGATTCTGAGGTCATGGCAGAATAGAGTATGTGATTAGTGAAATAGAGATCAACTCTGTATTTAAATTACTTCATATTTGTACATCCCATAAGACCATCAATGAGATAGCATTATAAGACTATCAGTGAGATAACATTGTTGTCAATGAGACAAATCAGCCAGTGAGGCTTTGTACAAAGAATATTTTTTTAGATAAGGCTAGTGAGGCTAAGTTCGAGTGGTTTTATTCCCTAGGAGGGTTTCCACCCAAGACAAATTCTGTGTTATTCTCTAAATGTGTTAAGTTCTCTACTTGTTCATTTCATTTTTACAACACAAGTTTGATTGTAATCTTGTAATCATTAAAAGTTTTCAAAAAGAGTTAATTTGGTGTTAACACTGATTCACCCCCCCTCTCAGTGTTAACTACACTCCAACATCTTTGTAGTTGGTTAATTCTTGTTTCAACTTGTCATTTTCCTCTATCAACCACTGGTTATCTCTTACTAGCTTTTGGATCTGGGCTTTGGTGAATTTGGCTACATTCACATCAAAGTCAGCAGTCTCCAAGGGATCTGTCTCCCCTCCTCTTTGCACCAGGAGACGTCCAAAAATATGATCATGGTCAATGAGAGAAGGCTTCTTTCCTAGGGGGTAAAGATCCCAAATTTGCAAAGTGGTATTATCGGGATTGTACCCTGACCCTGTATAGACCCTGTCACCTGCTTCATCCATTATTTGAAAAGTTTTATTCTTTCTCTTCAAAAATCTATCAAACACAATGGATGAACTAATATCCCACCCAAGAAGGAGCATAAATCCAGCTTCTTGCAATAATGCTCTTCCTCGTTCAGCAGTCATGTTTCTCATTTCCTTATCAACGTCATGTTGCAAATATTTCAAGGCATAAGCCTCTTTCTTAGGGTCAATTTCCTTTAACCTTTCTCTTATTAGTCTTCCTTTATACTCATATATAAAGGAATTAAATTCAGGGGTCTACAAAAAAGTATCATCTGCAACAAATTACTGACTTGCACGATGCCTCACATCATTTGATAGCTCATCAAAGGCTTCAAAGGTGATCACAATTTTTTCTAATGGAATCTCATACTGGGGTATAAAAGGATCATTAAACTATGAGACTTCTTCTTCCTCAGTGTTATCTTCTTCCATGGATGGGGAACCAACAAAAAAGCTCACTTCGGGAGTAGGCTGAGGTGATATGTGATCTATTGGTGTGATATTTTCTACTTGCCTCCTAGGACTGATGCCCCTTCCTTTTTCAGATGCCACAAGTGGCACATATCTTATTAGTTCTTCTTCATGGAGTATTAACTATTCAATTCTTTCTATGGGATCTTGTACCTCAGGGAAAGCCCCTACGTAGCTTGGGTTATTATTCACCTTCCAAGCCTCGGCCATCATAACTCTACTGTAGGCATTCATTTTCATCATGTTATGTTTTTCTTCACAATTTTTGATGACATCTTCTAAAAGGAAACTATGCTCATACCCTTTCAATTTCTAAAAAAATTTGGCATCACAAATGAAGTGTTCAGGATCAAACTTTTCCCTTTTGTTGCCAACCGACAAGCCATAATAATCCAGTTTACCACTAACCAAGTTATAGCCTGAATTAGAGATAATAGTGAAATCACCAAAGCATAAAGTGGAAGGCATGAAAGTATGCCTCCCATAGCTCTTTAAATGCATGAAATCTAAAAATGACAATTGCCTTATGATCTCTAAATAAGCAACTCTGTCTGACACAGTATTAGGCAGCAAACAAGGTGCAACTTCAAATCCATAAACCCTGATAATAGTACAATCCCCAAACATGTACTAGTCCCCCCAATTGTGATTTATCCCTGCTTCATGACCCATATCTTTTGGTCGAAGAAATCTTAAGATCTCTAGGGAGAGGTTGTAGTCACATTTGTGGCCTAGCATCTTGTATAGTGGTTTGACAAAATATTCCTCAAAATATAGGTAGTGGGACCCCCCACACCTATTGTCCCACACAAATGTCCACATTTGTACAGGCCTTAAATTTCCATCATTATCTAAGTCTTTTATTCTTAATTCTTTACCCCATATCCCCATCACCCGCCCTTCGTATAATATCATGTGCATGAAAAGAGAATAGTGCTTGAAATTAATGGCTTCACTGTGATTCTTGATGATATTGAGGGAATTATTGATGGCCTTTGATAAATATTCTACATAATCATAGGGTCTAGCATTATGGCTCTGGATGTTTGTGGCTAAAACCATGGGAGAAATTGTCATGTTTGTAGGAACATCAATTCCCACTACTTGACCAGCCGAGTAATAAGTATTGAAAGTATTATTCAAACAAAGCCATAGAGAATGGGGGCTTATCTTCACTAGAGAACCTCATAGTTTGGTTACCCGCACCTTTAACCCTATGTAGAAGAAATTTCCACCTCTTGTAACTTATGTCCATGGTGCGGTGTTCATCCAACAAGTCTCTGATTCATAATTTTGTTTTCAGGAAAGTGTCTAGCTAAAAATATGGAAATATAATCTGGCTTTATGACCATGAAATGTGATCCATCAGGCAAATGAATTGCTCTCATCTTTAGATTGTAATTATTTTCCAACACCTTGATTAACTCTACGTTCACAAAGATTGTGGGGTACTACAAGTTTACCCAAATTCAAATTCCACAGGTTTGAAACTGGGCTATGCCAGAATTTCTTCCTATAATGATAAATAAAGAGGTCGTAACCCCTACACAGAGTCCATACATCTCCTAGATTTTTCTGTTTATCTTCTAATGTCACACACGATGTGTTAAGCTATGCTATTCTTCTAGATTTTGGCCCAGACCCAGGACACTGATCGATTAAGTCTTGATTCAATTGCCTAGCTTTAGTTTTCTATCTTTTTGCTTTCTATTTTCTGCAGGTTTTTTCCATCTCAACCCTACTCATGCAATTCTTTCATCTACTTATTGAAAAAATACTTTGAGCTGAGTCTAGACCACATACTTGGATAAATGCTACAAATTTCTAGCTACCTACCGCCATCCAACTTGGTTCTCCATATCCTCCAATTACAATTCACAGTGATTTAAACTTCTTTGAGGTCATATTTATCAAATTTCAAGACACTTCATCCATCCCTAGTTCATAAATGGCGCTCTCACCACCTTTATGATCAAGTTCTTCATTAATAGTGGTAGTTTCATCAATATTTTCATTAGTCACATCAATTGAACTAATCATCATTTCATAACTATCGAAGAGACTTTTAATTAAAATGCTCGTTGTTTCTTCGATATGTTTGTATGGCGGTGTTTTTCCCTTCCCTTTTTTTGTTTACTACACTACTTCCTTGCTCAAGAATTTTTGTTGTGGGGTTGTGGTGATACCACTCTACCACATATGTTGCTCATCTTCCTGATAGTATAGCAGCGTATGCTTTTGATCATTACTTGAAGAGTGTCGATGAGACAATCTTATTTGTCTTACCAATATCTCAATGTCTCATCGGCATTAGATCTTATGTTTCTCCCATGTTGGTTGCCGGTGTCAATGAGACAAGTTAATGTCTCTTGTTGATATGCCACTGTCTCATCCACAATTACTTCATTATATACAAGAATTGTGTTTCACCGAGCACTTGTAGATATACCTTGTCGATGTGACATAAGTGATTCTCTCCTCAATATGCTCATATCTTGTTGACATTTCACTATTTTACATCGTCGATGAGACATATAAATAAGTCTCTTTGACATAGGGGTGTCTCATCTACATTTCTGATATGTGCTTTGTGCTAATGTTGGGGAGACTTTGGAGGTACTCTCATCGACATGGTGTTGTCTTGGCGATATGCTATGAGAAATCATAGGAGTATTTGAAAGGAGGAATACACTTTGATGTTGTGATCAATGGTTTTATTTGGAAGCTCATGTGAGGGATTTTATTAAATTTAAGTTATTATGACAAGAATTCTATGCATATGGTGGATGTAAGAGATGAGTGAAAATGGAAGTATGCAAAAATAATTAGGATGGAATTTTGGCTACAACACAATCCATGATTAAAAAAGGATGATTCTTATGGCATAAACTTTGAAATGCTTCAGTAATATTATTTTTGTCGATACAAATTACCTATTGCAATATCCTTAAATTGTTCAATCTTTGGTATGAATTGTTGGCAGAAAAATTTAGGATTACTTGGATGCTTCTTCCATTCATTTTGTATCAACATATGTTTGTGAAGATCAATCAGGTAGAGCTTTTATGATTTTCAAATGAAGAGTAAGGTACATTTTTATTTTTGTTACATTACATTCATGTGCATAAACAAAATCAAAAGATTACATTACTAGATCACACTTATGCAGATGCATATAATATAGGAAAGATTGCACAATCCTTTCAAAAATGTAGTCTTTATTGATAATGTAAATGTATTTTGTTCCACACAAGTTGTGGAATTGACTATTTGAATGCATATAATCGAAAAACTATACATTTATAGATACAAAAGAGAAAAATGCACATAAAGAGAAAGGGGACCCATCATTGCCTCAATGACGAATCTTGATTGCTTTATTTTGCATCATCTTCAGTCTTCTCGCTTATCTAACCCTCCAAGTTGATGTCTTCCTTGCTGTTCCTAGGTTCCCTGCATTTGAGTGAGAAGAGTGTTGTTAGAGCAATGAAGGATCACCAGTCAAAATATGTGCATACATCTATAAACATATAATTTGATCATCATGTGCATTCAAATAACTTGCATACCATAGATGTCCAGGAAAACAAGAAAGTTATCAAACATATCTATCATATGCTTGGTTTTATCTAACATGTTTTCTCATTGTGCAAGTATAGATAAAATTAGGTTGTTGTTTTGTTTATCTAGTTATAGCATGTGGGGTGAAATGTGACTACCACAAGGGCTGAGCCCAACCTACTACCCTATTGTTTCATTTGAGAAGGATAATCACAATTAAACCATCCATGAAGCATTAAAGATCAATCTTTGCAAGGATAGTGGAGTACGTTGGTAAGGGGTAATCTCCTTATTGATAAAGATTTATCCTTATTAATAAGAACATTCCACGATCAACATAGCCATGATTCTGACAAAATTGATCATCAAGGATTCTAAGATATTTTTCATTAACAGTCTGGTTAAAAGTAGGCAGCCCCAAGCATCATAATAGTCACAAGAATTGAACATGAGGGGCAGTCATGTAGATTAAAAGCTTACACAATAGTCATCACTTGCAAAGACAGAGACAACATATTTCCACATAACAAATTAAATTGAATGCATGAAAGGTGCAATGATGAAGTCCATAATAGTGAATGTTGCTTAAGAGGGATTGAAAGATAACATTTTGTAAAAAGGAGAACAAGGTAACCTCAAACTCTATTGTACCTAAGTATGATAGTACCTAAGCTTCTGGTGTTTCTAGATGGAACCTATAGCGGAAAAGTGTAGTCTCCATATGAAGGAACCATCTTCGGAGCTCTTCCCTAAAATGAGGGTTGAAAACATTAGAAGAAAAGAAATAACATAATTATAAAGTAACAATTTGTATCAAGACAAATGTCAAAAAGTATAATTAAGAAGAAAAATCCTTACGATTGGACCTCAAATTGGACCAAACAAATTTATGATTTTATCTTTAGAATGTAGGAACTTTCTCTATCAGAACTTTACAACTTGAAATTGGATCTCCAATTAGACTGATAAAATTTATGATTTTATCTTTAGAATATAGGAACTTTCTCTGTTCGATATTCACAACCTCCAATTAGATCAAAAACTGGATAAGAAAATTTATGATATTATCTTTAGAATGTACAAACTTTCTCTATTAGATATTAAAGATGTTAGGTTGGATTAGAAACTGGATAAGCAGATTTATGATTTTATCTTTAGAATGTAGGAACTTCCTTTGTCGGATATTTGGAAATTCCTACACACAAGTTCTGCTTCAGAGCGAAAACACTCGGAAGTGTTTCACATCGACTCAAGATACAATCCAACCTGGTTATGACATTGATAGCAATCCAATTTTTCCTGAATTGTCCATACCCAAATGTTGCATCACAATCTATTCTTCCTGCACATAAAAATTCCACATATTATCCCCTTCTAAATAAAACTCAAAATACCATGAAATAATGAGTCCCCTATATTAGTAAGTAAGTAGGTAGTCTATAGGGCATAGTTTGATTTTATACAAGGATGCTCATGAAAGGAATCTTCAAGTGACAGTGAGTGAGTTGTTTGAGATTGTAGCTGATGGTGCAATATCCAGTCTTAAAGGCAGTTAGCAAAGCAGTAAATGTGTAAGAAAATCAAATTGTACACAACAAACAATTTACAATGTTATATTGCATAATGCCTTAAGTTTGAAGACAAAAATCTCATTGTATCTTGATGAAAGTAGTGACCTTAATGGTCAATCACTGACAACCATGATTTTAAAACATTGTATTGTGCTTATGGAGGCAACATTTTAAGCAAGGCGGTGAGTGGTGGTTTGGAACAATGGCAGGTATGAAGGACTTGCTTTATATGCATACTATGCAGTCTAGCTTAAGACAACGTTATTAGAAGAGATTAAAGGTGGATTATGGAACTCAAGGGTTACCATGATAAAGATTAAAGCAAAGATTGATATCTATTTAAAAACTACTATCATGAAGATATTAAAGATGTCAAATGCAAAACCCTAGCAATTGGAGTAATGAACATAGTGCGAAAGAGGACAATGTGCTAGGGTAGATTTAGGAGATCTCCACATTATCTAATCATAGGAAAATACATCATTTATTTATTTATTTAAATTAAAAGAAATTATTCTAAACCCTATATAGGACACATTGATACATCAAAAGAATCTGATTTATTTTTGAAAATTAAAATAAGTCATTCTAAACACCCTATATAGGATACATTGATACTTCAAAAGCATCTGAAGGAATTTGATATTATGCAAACATATGTCAATTAAATACCTAGATTACAAATAGTAGTGCGAACATTGTAACCCTTGTTGATCAAAGAAGGAATGAGATAAACATCAATGAATCCTATGCCTCCTATCACACACATCTCCTTACCATTATCTGTCATTCTTTACTGAAACACTTCTCGATTTTGGCAAGCTACGCCTGAAAATAAGGTTTCAAGAAAGGTTTTAGAGTATGTTTATTAGAGTTTTAGAGTATTTTGGTGGGCTATATTCTTGATTCCTTAAATGATTTATTCAAATGGATTGTGACTGAGGTGATTTGTTGCATTTAGTGTTGTAAATTGTAATGATGCCATGATTACCATAATACCTCCATCTCTTATTATACCTGTTGTGGTATGGCGGTGTTTTTCCCTTCACTTCTGTTGTTTACCACACTAATGCCTTGCTCAAGGCTTCTTGCTATAGCGTTGCAATGTATACCACTCTACCGCATATGTTGCTCACCTTCCCAATGGTATAGCAATGTATTCTTTTGATCATTACTTGAAAAGTGTCAATGATACAATCTTATTTGTCTTACCAATATCTCAATGTCTCATCGACATTAGATCTTATGTTCCTCTAATGCTAGTTGTCGGTGTCGATGAGACAAGTTAATATCTCTTGCCGATATGCCACAATCTCATCGATATTTTCCTTCGGCATTATTTCTTTATATATCAATGTAACTCTGCCATGTCAGGGAGACTCATGATTATCATTGCAGTATGGCAATGTTTTTCCCTTCCCTTTAGCTATTTACCACACTACCACCTTTCTCAAGGCCTCTTGCTGTGGGGTTGCAGTGTATACCACTCTACTACATATGTTGCTCACCTTCCCAGCAATCTAGCAATGTATGCTTTTGATCATTACTTGAAGAGTGATAATGAGATAATCTTATTTGTCTTACCAATATCTCAATGTCTCATCGACATTACTTCATTATATCCAAGAGTTGTGTTTCACCCAACACTTGTAGATATACCTTGTCGATGTGACGTAAGTGATTCTCTCCTCAATATGCTCATATCTTGTTGACATTTCACTATTTTACATCGTCAATGAGACACATAAATAAGTCTCTTCGACATAGGGGTGTCTAAATCAGTGCTAAAATTGAAGCTAAACTCGAAGCTAAAGTAGGAGCTAAAAGTGGCACTAAACTCGAAGCTAAACTCAGAGCCAAAGGTGGCACTAACAGTAGTGCCACACTCGAAGCTAATACCAGTGCTAAAGGCGGCACTAATTTCAACACAATAAATGCCAAAAATAGTGCCATCTTGATAAATAGCACCGACATTTTTAAAAAATTGGCAAAAATACATTAAAATAGTGGGTGGAAGCAAAAAATGGAGCAAATCACATGGATTTGTTGTAGTGTCTTAAGATTTTGTCTATATTATAAGGTGCAATAAATATTCCCATCCCATCACTTAAGGATCAAACCTATGGGGAAGTCCAACTATGTAACCACCAAACTCCTCACATTATATCCCTTAATTTACTTCTTTGGCCATGGTTAGTATTGCCATGGTCGTGTTAGGGTTGATCATATATATTATGTATATATATTGACCTATGCAATGTAATATATAAGCAATAAAGATGTGCCTCAACCCTTAAATGATCATCCCTAAGTGCTTTAAGCTATAATTAATTAAATTTTTATATAGTTAAAAACTATAAATAGTTATATATATATATATATATATATATATTAGAGTTTAATGAACAATTTTTTACTAAATAATGAAATTTGTATGTATAAATAATGACTAGAAGATATTGATAATTATAATAATTATAATAAATTAATTTTACATAAGGTTAACTAATTGATTTAAAATTGATTTTCTTATAAAATTGAATTTTTGATTGAAACTTGATTTTTTTTTTGGTCGGTAATAGGATTTTATATTGCTTGAAAAAAAAGATTACATCATTTTCCTCATAACTTCATCTACCATCCAAAAATCTCCTACAATTAACAAAGTTTTTTCAAAAAGCATATTAACATGCTTAACAAAAACTATAACACTACCCAACTAAAACCAGTTCAACATCTATATGTAATTGCCTTACACATGCATCCACATAATTTTCAAACAATTTTTAACCCATCCCACAATAAGCTCTATAAAACCTTAATAGGGTTCAATCCCCAAAAATCCAAAAATATAGTAGTAGTCATGCATTTCTTCTGCAAAAACTTAAAAAATGCCATGAAATTAACTTGTGCTACCCATTATAGAACCCAATTTCCTTTTTTCTTTCACCCTCCCCTACCTTGCTTTATGTCCTTCATCTTCCATGTGCCTTGCTTCCACTTTCTCCTGGGCAATAATGGCTTCCACCTTCATCAACTCTATAAAGAGCTTAAGATCTCACCAACCTAGCCTTGCCTCTTCCTTGCGTTGATTTTTAATTTCATCCTTCAGCTAGTGCACAAAAGGGATGCATCCTTTTGCCCCTTCCAGCTCTTCATTCTCAATACCTTCCCAAATTTCCAAACCTTCACCTAGAATTCCCCATTATAAAATTGATTCCAGTCCTTCCAAGAAGTCTTTATGCACAATCATTTCCATCACTTCTCTCACTATGCTCATCAATTCGCCCAGGTCCAAACCCCATGCTCCTATCAACAAATAGACATCCATCTTCGTCTTGTATCTATGCCTTAGATTTCCAAAATACTTCCCCAAAATCATCTACACACTTTGCACCAACCTCCCATCAGTGAGTAAAAACATTCCCATTAATCTTTGATCAAAGGCATCAACATAGAATGGATTCAGTTGCCTCCTCAATTTAAGAGTGAAATTGGCCTCCATTTGAAGTCTGCTATAACAACGCAACCACCACCACCATACTTTACTTATGATTTCTTCTCCATTCCAATCTCTATTATTATCTTCGATAAACGAGGGCCGAGAGGTAATAAATTCCTTAGCACCGCACACACCACTTGTAATTGCCCCTCATACTGGAGTTGCCACTTCCACCTTCTGCATCATTTCTCTAGCCATTTCAACTTACTTCAATATGCCCACTAGCTTACTTCATTAATACAACATCCTTGCCATTTTTATTAACTTAATCTATTAAAACCACATTTCTTAAATCCTCAATTCTTAATTTACCAACCTCTCTAAAATTTATAGCCCAATTTGACAAGATGTCAACCTCCGAATTACCAGCTCTCTTTATGTGACTTACAACAAAATCTTCACATGAGTTTAATTCTTTTCTAATTTTTTCAATTGCATTCTGAATGTGCCATGCACCTATTTCCCCTTTCATTATGGCTTGTACAATGATGAGAGAATCTTCTTCTAAATGTATACTTGAAGGTCCTAATTTCTTGCCAAGTTTAACCGTCAACAATGTTGCTAAGGCTTCAGCTATGTTATTTGTGATTGAAACTTGATTGTTATATAAAGTTAAGTCTTTAAATAAAGTCAAACCTACATGCAAAACAATAAAAAGTGAAGGAAAAAGTGTTTAGCCCTATGGAATTAAGGCTTCATATAGCATTTCATTCCATACTTAAAAATTATTGACTATTTTATATTTAGGAAATTAGAAATAAGCAATTAAAATAAAATTTTCAAAAGAAGTGATTATTTGATTAATGATTATGGAGTTATAAATTCAATATTGGTTTCATGGTTAGAATACTAGACTCATGGAAACATGTATATTATAATTTATTAATTTTTTAGTGAAAAATAATCAATTTTTCATTATGAATAATCCACACCACAACAATTATTCACCTTAAATGAGATTATCATAAATAATCTATATCAATTCTTCACCATATCCATAGCCATTTCAAACTATAATAACAATATACAAATCTCAAAATCCTTTCCATTTGATTTTTACTCTTTCATTTTCCTATACTTGGCATTATTACTAGTTATTAATGGCCTCAAAACTTTGTAAAATATCTCATTTATCATATGAATTTGTCAATAGTTGGAAGAGCAACATAGTCTACATTAGGGGAGTTTCATTAAAATTTTATGGGGAACCCATAGCCTTGGACATAGGCCTAAATATGTAGGGGGTTCAATCTCTCAAAATCCATCAAGATTCAAGACCACTAGTTCATGAAAAAAATCTTAGAAAAGGGGATAAAATCCTTAGATACCAAAAAAGGTTCAATTGGGAGGACCTGACATGGCCGTGGAAAGATGTTGCCAAGGTGCTCATAAGATATTTCACTTTTTAAGACAATTACAAATGTTTATGTCATCTTATTCCTATGTTAGAACTTCTCTATCATACCAAAAAGATGAGTTTCCCATTTTTCCTATGTATTTACCTTGAACAATCTATGCTCAATGTGTTTCTGGAATAAATTGTTCTACCTCTCCATTAAGGGATTATCTATTGCATGTATATATATGAGTTGAATGCCTATAATTATAGACCCAACCCTAACTCCCCCAAATTTATTGGTTAATCTTTCTCCCTTATTTTGAAAATGTGTTTCCCCAAACCAAATTCCCCTTAGCACCCCAAATTCTTGTGCAAGACAAACCTATTGAAACCCATATGGTTAAGATTTTGGTGCCCCTCGCTAACCCCGAGCTAAGGTTGATGCTACAAATCCCCTTGTCTACATTCCTCCAAAAACATATGATAAAGGAAAAGCCACTTTGATTAATGATTCCCCTAAAACCAATCATGTCCCCAACTCCTCTAGCAAATCCCATGTTAGCAAGAAGGTCAAAGATATAGGACTAAAAATCACCACATAACTTCCCAAGATAAAGATCTAAGAAATGATTCTATCCACCCACCTAGAACTCCTATTGTTCAACACATTGTTGAGTGCCATAATAATTTGAGACAAAAAATAGAAAGCCTTCATGAAACTCTTGATCTTCATAATAGCATTATGAAGTGGTGGTTCCTTGCACAACTACATACCACTAACCTAAGGTCGCATTTAAAAAAATGTGTTTCATCAAGCTAAAGACCTTAAAAATAAAATAAGTGGATGAGGATATTTAGGTTGAAGTGCACAAATTTGTGACCTCCAACAACTAGAATAACCTTGAGATGAAATTTCTATGAGGGTATCAAGAATAACCTCTCTAGCCTCATGGCCACGAGTAAATAAATAATCAAGAATGCTATTAATAGCCTCTACATCATTTATAGAGAGCTACATAAAAAGAAACTTTGGGAAACTTCTTATAAGGGTCTTCCAAAATGTATCATAGCCAAAACTATGGCCATTGAAGCTAGAGACCCAAAAACTCAAGTGGTTAATCACGTGGATGTCACATTCAAAGATCAAGTTAACTTGATCTCCAAGGAGTGGAAGGAAACAAGAGGCTTACAAAATTTGGTTGATAATGATTAGTCTTTATTTTTTGGTTTCATTTATTTGTTGATTTATTTGTTGATCTTGTCCAAGCTTGCTAGTTTTGATATTTTTTGGTTATTTATATTTCATATCTCAGGAGACTTTTTTATTTCCCTCTTGATTGGTTCATTGTAAAATACTCTAGGCTTTAAACTTATCCCCTTTTATTAGTATCAAAGACATCTCATTTATATCAATTATTGTAAAATAATTTAATATAGTTATTATATTAATTACAACATAATTATAATGTAATATTATATAAATTATACATTATAATTATATATTTACATAATATTATACTGATTATGATATAATAGAGATATTGATAATAATAATTATAATTAATATCTATATTAATATATTAATATTGTTATATTTATTTAAGAGTTATTTTATTTTACTTAAGATTATTTTATTTTTTATTATTTAAGAGATGTTTTATTTTATTAAATTAAGATTTATTTTATAGTTTTAGTTTTTTAAATATGTCATTGTGTTTTAGTTTTATATATTAATGAAAGGGGTCTCTTTGATGTAATTATGAAACATCTCTGAGTGAAATTATTTTTTAATTTACAATGTAAATTTATGTGGCTCAAAGTTTACACAATATAAAGCTTTGCTTTGATTTTATTTTCTTTGGTGGTTTCAAATTATATACAATGAATTGTGGTTGGCATGTCAACCCATGTGTTACAACTTTAATATAAAAATTATCAAATTTATTTAAATCTATAGAGAAATTGTCCATACCTAACCACACTTGAATTTACCCTATCCTAACCATTTATTATTTAATTAATTAATTTATCCTCCACCTTTATCCTCCATTTTAATTGAATAATTATATATTAATTAATTAATTAATTAATTTATCTTTCACCTTTATTCTCCATTTTAATTAAATAAATATTTATTATTTATTTAATTAATTTATCCTTTGCCTTTTTATCCCACTTTAATTATATAAACATTTGTTATTTATTTAAATAATTTATCCTTCCACATCACCCTTATATTATTCAATTAATTATTGAGAGTCACATGACTAAGACCTTGTCTAGATTCATTGAACCTAAACACTTGCCACAAAAGTCAAACTAATTTTGCATCTTAGCCATCCATTTCATACTAAATCTCCAAATCTCAACCATTCACATAAGGATGTTCCCTATTCAAATTCTAAACCCGCCTCATACGACACTTGTCATATGACTACAACTTTTGACTCAAACTCTAATCTTCAATTAATCATAACCATTAATTAACCAATATATCTTGGCCCTTGATTTCCGTCTTAGAAATTCTATAAATTAGAGGTCTCTCATCCCTTTTTGGAAATCTCTTCTCATCATAGCCTTATGTTGTTGAATTTTTTATTGGATCTTTCAATCATCATAGGATTATGTTGTTGCACTTTCTATCAAACCCGCCTTCATTGTATCCTCATGTTATCTATTTGATCTCTTATCATCTTAATCCTACTATCAACCTACTAGTTTTATAAGCAACCACATCCCATACATCAACGGATCACACCAAGATAGTGTTGGGTACTACTCTTCTTCTAGCTTTATCTAAAGAGAATGAAGGGTTTTAGATGAAGGTATTGTGTGTGTATTGCATTATCTTCTATGCTATTTACCTTTAATATTTTCTTGTCTTCATTTTGGCATGCCTGGTAGGACTCCCATCCCTATTTAATCCTTTTCTTTTTAGTTTTTTTATCCCATCTTGTTGGTTTTTAATTTTTTAATGTAAACAAAATTGAAGCTAACTTTTATAGGCAAAATCCTAGGATTTTAATGATTTCATCATATCCTTCAAATGACTAGGATTTTTTCTATAATTTTTTTACCTGAAGTTTTTGAATGATCTTAGGAGGCTATAAATAAAGTTTGGATTATTAATATTTGGTGATAAATAGAAACTTTATGTTTTTTCATAAATATGGTTTTTAGGTCATAAATTAGTGAATTTTTTAGATATTTTCACATTTATACAAAGCTCTCATAAATTTCCCTCCTATTTATGGGGTGTGTAAGGATGATCTAAGTAGTAATCTGAGTTTGGATGTAAAATGGCATCCATCGGATGAGGGATGGGTCAAGGTGGACTTTGATGGTGATAGCTCAAAGCAATCCAGGACCATCAGGAGTGGGGTGTATTGCAAGGGATCATAACAGAGTTTGTCGATAGCTAAATGGGTGAGGAAATTGGCGGATGATACTAATAATGAAATAGAGTTTCAAGCTAAGTGGGTGAGGAAATTGGCAGATGATACTAATAATGAAGTAGAGTTTCAAGTTGCCTGGTTGTGCATAAACCTT
The DNA here is from genome assembly GCA_007258455.2 of Sequoia sempervirens. Classification (NCBI taxonomy): domain Eukaryota; kingdom Viridiplantae; phylum Streptophyta; class Pinopsida; order Cupressales; family Cupressaceae; genus Sequoia; species Sequoia sempervirens. Next base: position 69,045 of record VDFB02040842.1, read on the forward strand.
TACAAACAATTGGAGATCTCAAAAAATCACCTTGAAGGCAATCCCATGATAGCTATTAATGCAATTCGAATGAGAGAAACCACAAATTATAAGTTGGACCAATGGCTCTCACGTATCGTTAATGACTTATATGACTTCGAAGATTTTAAAATTTCACATATTTAAAGAGAAGGGACGTTGAAGCTAACCAACTCTTTAAAAATGTGATTAGTAATGCTAGATATCTCAATGAAATGCCAGAGTTTAATGCTACCCGCCTCACACACGCGAATGAGCTTGGAGGAATACGGCAAGTCGAGGTTGATGAAAGGCATGTCAAGTGAGTTAAATGTTGAAGGACGCAGATGGCGGCAGATAGAGTTTAAAGTAAGTCATGGAGATGTGCAAACAACATAGGTGATCATGGAGACAACCATATGTTTGGAGGCCAAGGAGAGGCAGATGGTGCTTCGTGGAGTGATGTCAGATGTGAGGCTCAAACAGATCTTCAATGTCACAAACTAGGAAATCTTGGAGGTGGTGAAACATATTCTAGGCACTAGGTTCCTATTCTCTACCTACAGATTTAGAGTTAACTCCGAGATCTCCTCCATGTTTATGGTATGGCTACTTCATATGAAGGAGGAGAATTCCATGGTCAAATTCTTAATGATGCATTTGGTAAAAGCATGGTGATGCGAGGCCATGGAGTTTTACCTAAGCATGGCAGTGGGGGCTGGGTCTGAGGCCTGTTATTGGAATCTGGCCCCAATTAACTCTACATATCAAGAAGCCATGGATTCCTTTCCTAATTTGGAGCATCGATGAAAACATGGAAGCGCGAATGGCAGAGGTGTTAGGGAACATCACCCTCCTGAAGGAATTAACTAGGATCAGCAAATTGGTGGCTGAGCTTGTGGTGTTGGCTCTACCGTTTGCTGTAGATGACCAAGGAAGGCTCGGGGAGGTGGGAGACGGTGCGAGTGAAGTGGTGATGGAAATAGAGGTTTAGATGGGGGTGACCAACATATTTTGAATGTGCCAATGTAAATTTTTATAATTTTGTCATGCTATGATGTTCTGTTGAACGATGTATTTGGGGTTAGGACCCTGTTGTGCATAACCAGTACATAAAACAAATCTCTCATAAATTTAATAGAGATATGTTCTTTGCATTTTTATTTTTGAAGTAAAAAAAGTGACAAAATAATCAGATCTATGTCAATTATAATTTTTTCATAAATATGTATTTTAGGGCACAAATCAATGAATTTTATAGATATTTTTATTTTTTTGGAAAGCTCTCAAAAATTCAGCGGGTGTTATTTCTTTGTATTTTTATATATAGGGTAGAAAATATTATAAAATAAATGAATTTAGTTTGACTATGTGAAATAAATAACACTAAAATTGGAATCTTGTGTTAAGCATATGTTTTCTTTGCATATATTTTGTTGCACCATAACATTACTTTTTAATCTTTGTAGGGGTTTTTATTATAATTTATAATCCATTTTATTGTACATCAAAATCATTTGTCTAAGACTATCTTTCAAACTACTAACATATTTGTGTTGCAGATGCATTTGTCCAAGGCATTATCATTTGACTAGTCTTAGTAACTCAACATACTCCTAGCCTTTTCCAGCAATGTCCTGTTCATTCTTTCTGCAACTCCATTCTGTTGTGGAGAATACAGTGTTGTCTTTTGTCTATTAATAGTACAATCTTTATAGAATCTATCAAAATTATTAGAAAAAAAAATCACTGCCATTATCAATCCTCAAAATTTTTATTTTCTTTCTAGTCTGCAACTCAACCATTCCTTTTAATTCTTTAAATTGAATGAAAACTTCATATTTACTCTTTAGAAAATATACCCATGTCCTATAATCATCAATAAATGAAACATAATATGTGGATTTACTAATTGAAGGAACATCTACAGGACCAGACACATAAGAATGAATAAGATCCAATACACCACAAGATTTATGAGAACTCAAGTAAAAATAAACACGGTTTTGTTTTCCATAAATACAATGCTCACAGAAATCGAATTCAAGATTACAATCAAACAAACCTTCAACAAGGTTTTTATTTTTCAAGGTCCTTAGACCCTTTTCTCTAATGTAGCCAAGTCTTTGGTGCGATAACATAGTTTTCTCTACAGGTAACTTTGTTTCAAAAGAAAGAGAACACTTGGGTACCCAAAAGCCATGACCATCTATTGAAGGTGAAACCCTCACTTCTTCCACAAACTTTCTTTTCACAAAAGTACTATTGCACTCAACAATGCATGCATCCAACTTACACAATGTGCCATATCTGACACCTCTAGCAATCACCATAGCGCCTCTAACCATTTTTCATCCTGCATCAAAAAATACTACCTACACACCCGCATCTATTAGTTTGCTCATTGATAACAAGTTTCATGCTAAACCAAGGATATGCAACACACCATTAATCCTTTGTATTCTACCATCAAGAAATATGATTTTAACTTTACCATGGCCAACAATTTCTAAATGAGAATCATCACCCAAGTACACCTTACCTCCATCAAATTCTTCATATTCAAAAAATCAATCTCTATTAAAGATCATATGGAAATCTATGCACTGAGTCAATTAACCATGCATCATTACATGCACGAGTTGCCAAAGTTGCAATGAATGCATCACCATCTTCCTTCTTGGAGTCAAAATCAAAATCAAATTTCTTTTTTTTCTTCTTCTTTTATTCTTTGCATTCCTTATGAACATGTCTAGGCTTACCACAGTTTCAACAAATAACTTTGGACTTTCCAAGAGATTTAGATCTCCCCCTAGATTCATATTTAGAAAATCGATCTCTATTAAAGATCATATGGAACTCTATGCACCTGAATCAATTAGCCATGCATCATTACCTACACAAGTTTCCAAAGTTGCAATGAATGCATCACCATTTTCCTTCTTGGAGTCAAAATCATAATCAAATTTCTTCTTTTTCTTCTTCTTTTCTTCTTTGCATTCCTTATGAACATGTCTAGGCTTACCACAATTTCAACAAATAACTTTGGGCTTTCCAAGAGATTTAGATCTCCCCCTAGACTTGGATTTGTCACGCTTCTCATTTTTCTTTCCTTTTTCCTTAGGTCTTCCATGAACATTTAGGGCCATGGCAGTGATGGATACCTTCCTCCTCATCTCTTCAAAAAGAAAAGAACCCACCACATCTTTAGTCTTCAATATAACAGACGTACTCACAATATCCATAACAAGAGAATCCCATGAATCAGGCAAAGAACAAAGCAGGATTTAACGTTTCTCCTCCTCGTCCATTTTAACACCAACTCATTCCAATTGAGTCACCAACATATTGAATGCTTCTAGGTGGTCTGTGATTCATCCACCCTATTCCATTCTCAAGGAATACAACTTCTTGCTCAAGAAAATATTGTTCACTAAAGATTTGGCTTGATACATCTCACCAAGCTTCTTCCATAGTTTATGTGCAAAGGTATCCTCATGGACATTAATTAAAATAGAGTCTTCCAAGCACAATCTTATTAGACCCTTGGCTTTATGGTCCATAACATCATATTGAGCAGCCTGAGTAAGATTTGCAGGCCTTGAAACATTCTCATAAACAACATCCCATAGATCTTGATCTATCAACAAATCCTCCATCTTTAGCTTCCACATCTCAAAATTATTTCCAAATAATTTCTCTACCTCTATCCTCCCTGATGAACTTTCCATCTAAAAATTCTTGCAACAAGATCACAAAGTGTCTTCTGCACAGGCTCCCACTCAAATATGGATTAGTTCAAAAAACCCAACAACCCACAACTAAAACCAAAGGTGATCAAGCTTTGATACCACTTGTAAGGAAGCTAAGGTAGTGGAACAACTTCCTACACTAATCTTGAGAGGAGAATAATGCAAAACTTTACAGATCTTTAACAGTTACAAAAACTTAAACAAAAGAAACATAAATATCATGCATACCATGACACAGTGATATACATGGGGAAAACCCTTTCAGGAGAAAAACCCCACACTCCAAAAGCCACTCAATATATTATTCAAACAATCACAAAGATTATAATATACTTGCAGAGCAAGCTTCTCACAAGAGTATCACCACTCAAAGATCAAGAGACAACACGATCGCTATTAGACTCTCAGAATACATCATCGTCTCTCTACCGCAATCGTAACACAACACCTTCATAAAATAGAGTTACATTCTAGGGCAAGACATGCCAACAAAATATCTACCATTAGATCTAAAAGCTAATAACGAATAGTCTGGACAGATTTACAACATATCATTATTTAATGTATGTCGGCCATTCTAGAAGTTTCCTGAAAAAGTTAACACCCTCACATTTTTCTCTTTAGTGCACCCATTGTACAAACCTACCAGTGCAACTAGGAAATATATATATATATACATCCCATCAACAATAAACCGTATATAATTGCAAGGCTGAGGCACATTTTCCCAACATTGCAACCATCATAATAAGTGAAGCATAAGTGCCTTCCCATTCCAACACTACAAAAACATAAGAATACACACCTAAAATATAAAATAGTATTTTTCTTGGGTGGGAAAATACCTTTTAGAGTGGTTTCCATATTAAAATTGGCCATTAATGGTGTTCCAATTCATGCAAGGGTAAGTAGGAATGAAAATGAAAAATGGTGAGAGTGTTGAGGCTAAGGAGTCAAGGATACTGCAAGGCTCATACCACTAGTCAAGAAACAAGGAGTTCTAGGGCTTAAGCAAGAGGTATTCTGATAGGAAGAAGTATGATAATTCAATGAGAATAATGGAGAAAGGTGGGGAATAGATAGAAGGTACACCAAGATGGATAAATTTGATGGCCTAACAAGATCAAGAGAGAGTGGAGTTTAGAGGAAAGGCATGCTAGAAGGGAAAGTTCAAAGTGGGGATCAAATGTAATGGTGAAAATTGGATGCCTTGCACTTTCCCCCTTTTTTTGGGCTCAATTTGACTTGATTATCCTTTATGCAATGATAAGTGTGTAAGGAAGCTAAGGTAGCAAAACAACTTCCTACACTAATCTTGAGAGGAAATTTTTGCAAGAAAAAAAGATATTTACAATAGTCATAGAAACTAAACACAAATAAGTATTAATAAAATTGATACCATAACATAGTGATTCATGTGGGGAAAGCCCTTTTAGGAGAAAAACCCAACACTCCAAAAGTCGCCCAATATATTATTCAGAATCAAAATGATAACAATATACTTGCAGAGAATGCTTCTCACAAGAGTATCAATAACTAGTTATGCAAACGCATCTCACTAGCTATTGGACTCACACATAATACAATAGTGTAATACACAACCATAAATACAATGCCCTCATAAATTAAAGTTTCCTTCTAGGGAAAGCAATGCCAACATAATTTCTTTTGTTAGATTTGTGACCTAATGATGAATGGTCCAATTTCTCTTGTTAGATTTGTGACCTAATGATGAATGGTCCAAATTTACAATGATAATTTATAAAATGTGGCTTTTGAGGTGTTGCTCCTGAACCTTCGTTGAGACATGTGGTCCCCAAACCCCTCGTCAAGGAGGTCATCCCCCTGAACCTCGCATGGGGGAATACCCCCTTGCAACCCCCTACACTCAAATATATTAACTTATTACAATTGCAAGGTTGAGACATCATTTTTCCTAACAAAGTATACATATGGTGCAATTTTTGTTGAAAAGATAGCATATAACTTGAGCTTTACCCGATTCCATTTGCATTCATTCCTAGTAACTAGTTTCAACCCTCAATTTATCCATTTCTTACCGATGTTTAGATTTATGATTTGTGCAAGTCACCTAGGTCAAACGCACAATTTATGGAAATGAACCCATACATTTCAAATTTCAAATTTAAATTTGGGGTTGAGCTAACACTCCCTACTAATTGTTGTGTGCCAACTTGAAGCATGAAATATTTCACTTACTACCTTTGGAGTCGTATTTAAGGACTAGCCCCAATCCGTTCTTAATCAAAACATGGTGTTGTAAGAGTATTCAAGATAAAAATTCATCCATAAATTATCGTAGCATTTATTATTACATTACCTACTTGAATCAATAAATAGATCATTCTTTCCATTACTGCCTACTACATTTGATCTTTGTTCATACCCATTAAATCAATCCATCTGGGGGTTTAGCCAAAGGAGAATCAATCCTTGCCTAGAAAACTCCCCTAAGATGATCCTAAACACTACCAATCAAATATAACAAGTTTAAAGAATCTAGGTGAACTAAAACAAAAACACCAAAGTTTTTTAAAGACTTCATACATGTACCAAAGTATAAATTTATATGATTGTGTCAAATCCTTAGTAGTACATAACACTTCCATAATCATGAAAGTGACCTTTACAGACAAACAAACAATACATTTTTAGATCACAAAACATTAAAATGATTATTCATGATTTTTCTACATATTAACGAACTGCTCTAAAAACCTATCACAATATATCTCCATTAAAATTTTAACAAAATATATTTTTAACATTAAATTTATACACTTAATTTTAACTATCTAAGTTTTTTAATGTTAAATTAATCTATATATATATATAATAGTTTTCTTTTCAATACTACCGACATAGTACTTAAGAGAAAAGAGATATAATAAAACAACATTAGGGGGACAATCAAGCATATATTTTCTAGAAAATTGAAAGGACGGGACGCTAACGTTTTTACTGACCAATTGGCCCGGTGGAGGTCTACCCATGTTTATTTTGCCGGGTGGGTGAAATTTGAAAATAAGGTTATTTTATTTAACACTTAGTACCGACCTGCCCCAAAAGCCATATTTTCTGAGTAAAAAGGTACCACTCATCATTTGCTCACGAGGAAATAAGCAGCGTTTCTCCGCGTGTGTTGACTGAAAAATTTCATGCAACCGTGTGAAGGCATAGTACGGTAAGGATAACTAGCAATCGCACCTTGGTGTGCAATAGGTACGCCGAAGAGGTCTGGAAGGTCAATTAGGTAGGGAAAAAGTTCGGTTTATTTTTTTCATATATTTGTGTAGTATATAAGGTCAATTGGTAGGACTTATGAATTAGGAAGATAATGAGGTTCTATTAGCAAAAAACACATGTTATGTGCAGTAGGGAGAGATGCAGATAGAGTGAGAGATAGGGATAGAAAGAGGGAGAGATAGAGGGGAAAGAAAAAAAGAAGAGGAGGGTAAGGAGATAGAGATAGGGGAAATAGATAGAGTGGAAGATAGAGATGGAGATGGATATGGAGATGAATAAAGAGATGGATATGGAGAGGAGAGGGAGAGATAAAGAGAGAGGAGAGAGGGATAGATAGAGATGGAAGAGATAATTATATAGAGAGGGTGAGAGGGAGAGCGATGGATGGGTAGAGAGAGGGAGAAAATGTCTAGTTATAGAGGGGAAGAGAGGAAGATAGAGGTAGAGATGAAGATAAAAGGAGAGAGGAAGAGGGAGAATTAGATAGAGAGATAGAGGGAGGTAGGGGATAGATAAATATATATATATATAGAGAGAGAGAGAGAGATAAAGAGAAAGAGAGGGAGAGATAGTTAGATATAAAGGTAGAGGGAGAAGGAGATAAGAGGGGAGAAAGAGGGAGAGAAATAAGTAGAGGGATAGAGAGAAGAGGAAGAAGAGATTGAGATAAATAGGTAGAGGATGGAGAGAGAGAGAGAGGAGGGGGGAGGAGAGATGGAGAAATTTACGTAGAGAGGGAGATAGAGATGAAAGAGGTGAGAGAGAGGGAGATATAGATAGAGGGCAATATAGAGAGATAGAGAGGGATACAAAAAGGGATAGGGAGAGAGGGAGAGGGATGGATAGATAGATATATGGAGACATCTCTAGAGATATAGGGGGAGAAGAAGATAGAGGTAGATATGAAGATAGGAGACAAGAAAAGGGACATAAATAGATGTAGAGATGAAGATAGGTAGAGGGAAAGACATGTTACACCCCGATTGTATAGCTACTATGTATTAGTACTACATAGGGTTAAATAATTGTAAAGAGAATTTTGTGAATGAATAAAACATGTTCCTTGTTATTAATATGAGTTTTTTCACATTTAATGATTGTCTCATTTAATGTTGCTTCGATTCATGTTATTCATGGTGAAATATTGCATAAGGAGGTTAATGAATCATGTTATTCTAACTCGAGATGTTTATGTATACTGCTAATGTTATGAACATGTGACTGTCGTGAGTTTATGTCAGTGGATGCAAGTATGTGAACCATTCCTCCAGGCGGAGGGGAAATATCACTCAGGAGAGGAGCTTGGTCGGTTAATTGGTAAAGTGAACTATTTGAGCATACACACACATCACTTTAGATTGAGTGAATTGAGTCAATTATGTTGGTTCTAGATAAGTCATCTGTAGCTCGTATAATGGCATTAGGAGTCTTGTCTACTTCTTTAAGCTTTTATGAGTGATGTTTATCTATATATATGTCTTGTTATATTATAATCATTATGATGGTAACATAAATGAATGTAAGTGAATAGGGAGTGGATATATATACATATATACAGTATATACATGTATCTGTATGTATATACATATCGATATAGGTGTATGATTGGCAAATGGATATGCCCATACAGATGCATCAATATGGTATACCTACACATACGTGTACATAGAGGTATATATAGGTATATACATGTATATATGCACACAACCTATAATATGTGGATATTAATAATATTATATTATTATTGCCTGGCAATTTGCATATACATATATAGGTATATATATACATATCGGATATGTTGACTAGCTTACGATATGTTACAGTATGATATATATATGTAAATATATATATTAATATTATATACATATATATTATTTGGTACTTAAATATAAATATAAATATATATATAATATAATACATATATTTAATATTTAATCTCATAGATGGAAATCAAATTATTTTCCTCATTGATTTGATATTAAACTTTAACTATAGAAATTGGGTTAAATCGTACCCAAACGAATATTAAATCATCAACCATGGGAATCGAATGAATTGAAATATTTACCTTTGTCAAAGGAAAATTAAAACACGTCATCCTTCAATTTTATGAGAATCAAAATATTTCTTTTGCTATCTTTTGAACTTGAACAAAATGAAATAAACACCATGAGGAAATCACACACCAATTTCATGCGTGCGGAACACAGAGACAATGACCAAGTCGCTAGGAAATACAACATAGCTTTATATCTGTCGATTGAGCCAAAAGAATAGGTGATGTGGGCATTAAACACTAAAGGATGTTTTCACTATGAACATTCTACTCGCTAGATTATGAAATTGGCGCCACATCTGGAAAACAAATATGTAGGTGTCAATTCTGTAAAATTTACCATGTGCCATGGAAATAGTCTACATTCTGCTGTCAATGATTGGAAGTTGGCTCAACTCATTGAAATTGAGTATGGGATTGAAATTACGCCACAGACAGAGTTGAATTGTTCAAATTACATTGCTGGCAAGGTACATGCCTTTTTAGGAGTATGATGGGGGTTGGGGCTTTATAAATAGCCTTCCATTCTTCATTCTTCACTTACTTATATTTTGAGAACTTATATTTTTGGAGAGCAATCATCCTGCTTTTGAGAGAGAATTCATCATATTTTCTGAAAGACGTATTATTCTGAGAATTGAGTTTAGTTCATTATTTCCATTCTCCATTATTGAATTACCAGAGCTTCACATATTTGATCAGCTGCAACCATTACTAGTTTGATTATCCATTTCTGAGTGTTTAATTTTCGAGTGAGGAAAATAGAGTTTTGTGAGGGAATTGTTGATTGTTTGGAAGTGTTGGAATTGTTGTGAGTGTAGATTGATCATCATCATCTAGGGAAAAGATAAATACAGGCATGAGATATTCTTCTTCTATCAATTTCAATAGTAATTCTTAAAATATTTCTAGAATTTGGGTTTATTGTCTGTGCATAGATAGGGAATTGCTTCATGAACTGTACTTTTGTTGTGTATAGAAAGTGAGTTGTTCTATGAACTGTATATCTATTTGCACCTAGGAAGTAAATTGTTAAAAGGATAAAAGATGCATATTTGTTGTGTTTTATATTATTTGTATAATCTCCATATAAGGAGAATATGGTTTCATTAGTTACTATATACTAGGACTGAAATGAAGGCATGAGTGAAGTAAATACCATTAGATTAAGTTATTAGGTTAACTTAGATGAGCTTGAGTTACTCCTAGGATAAATATTTCTATTATAGGAGGGAACGTGTGAATTACTTGATATGATGATTCATTTCTAGTAGTTAGTATGTTGTAGGATGTCTGGGGTACGAATTATCCACTGAAGGGCATAACCTATGTGTAGTGCATAAGATAGCCATAAGTCAATTAATCAACCTTGAATAGTGTATGTGATAGATGACCCTCAGTAGAAATACTGTATGAAACACTTTTGCCAAAGTAGTGTAATGCCCAAAACATCCACTTAGACTGTGTGATGATTACACTGCCAATTCACTGTGATCCTGTATTACATTCTAGATCGAGGGATGTCATATTGCACATAATCTAGTTATGTAGGGCATACCACTATGCTTAGTTGGTTAACAATATCGGTTACTCTACCAATCTCTTTGTCGAAGGGATGGCCATCTATTGAATAATAGATGTGTGAGGGACTGCATTATAAGTCTGTGGTTGGCGGAAAAGCGCCCGAGTGATGTTTCTCCTCCATAGTAGGCTACTGAAGTACCAAGATTTGAAAGGCTGAATTCTTGGACCTTCTTACTACTATTTATTCAAAAACTCTTTGAGCTATGTTTGTACTTGTATGTCTTCTTACTCTGATGTTTACTTGAAAAGGAAAAGTTATTTTGTTGTAATGAATTGTATTATGTTGAAATGTTTTCAATAAAAAGAAAAGATTTTTTTTGTTACAATGGTTATTTACTCATTATCTTTATTTTTCTGATGTAAAATTAAGAAATTTTTATTTCACACAAGGGCTAGTACGTTACATGTGGTATCAGAGCTACCAGGTTTAACTCTGGAACCTATGAGCTTGTCAATTTTCCTTTCCAACATTATCTAATGTTGTGAAAAATTGTTGTGTTAGGATGGTGTGTATCATATTAATGGCTCGAAAGTTAGTAATCAGAAATGAACGTTACCTGAAGGCCAAGAAAGAAAAGGAAGTCATCGTTAGAACCATTGAAGGAGGCAACTATGATAATGTTATCTGGTTGAGTGATACTAAAACCTTTAGCCATGCACTTTCTCGAATCAACATTGAGAAGAGGAAGATGAGAATGGAGGCAATGTACAATTACCTACTAGCTATCTCACTTGAAAATTTAGAATCATTATCACTTTCCAGGGGCATGCCTTCTAAAGAAAGTTCAAGTCTTGCATTTATCTTTAGGGATCCTAGAGTTCAACCATTGGTTGAAGTGATAGCAATTTCTTCGAGTAAAGAGTTTGAAGGTTATACACCAAGGACACCAACTGTCAAGAAATGGTCTATGAACAAATGTTTGCGAAAAATCTAGACTACTTTGTTGATAAACACCATATTGAAATTGCTTCACGCAATTATGTATCGGACAATAAATTTGAAGGATATTACCCTTTTTGGGATGGATATGAATAGATGAGAGATGAACATAAGGATAGAGAACAGTTCAATTTTCTCATTCTGTAGATTACAGTCCCTTAAGTTATGTGTCTGAGAGTGAATCAGAAGGATACTCTCCCCTTGACTATCTGAATAGTCGATCAATGTAATCAATAGGATATTTAATCCTCATATTATGAATAAAACTATGTATTTATCAAAAGAAATATATACTTGATCTATTATGAAAATTTTTTGTTCATGTGAATGTGTTTATCTTTAAAAATATACTTTACATAGGAGTTAATTGATAGTAAAATTAACATGAATAAAACATTCAAGTTAAATCAATTATATAAACATGGTGAGAATGTATGAAAGAATGCGAACTATTCCTAGAACCAGTCAAGATGGTGGACAAGGAGCTACTAGAGTTGAAGCAAGGCTTGATAAGATTTTAGCTAGGCTAACTAATCTTGAAAGAGAAAAAGTTGTGGATGGACCTGAAATTGAAATACCTGTCACTAATTTAGAAGGAGAAAGTTCATCACATGGGCAAGGTGAAAATTGAAACAATGATAAAGAGAAATCACCCACACCATCCATCGAGAAGAAAAAGAAGATTGTATCCATTGAACTGTCGAGGGATATGAAGAAAACATTCCCACCAAAGTTTGATGGAAGCGCTGGAGGAGATGAAGCCGAAGTTTGGCTTGTGCAAATGGAAAAATATTTTGAGATAAGAAATTATGATGAAGTAACCAAGGTAGCGTGGGGTGTATACCAGTTAGCAGGTGAAGCCTCTAACTGGTGGATGAACAAAAAGCTAGAATTAAATATAAGTTCATGGAAACTAATTTGGAATGAGTTTGTGGAAATTTTCTACAAAAGGTGGTTACCCTAGCTCTTTTATGATAAAAAACTAATGGATTTCCAAGAATTAAAGCAAGGAACCATGTCAGTGCATGAATACTGGGAGAAGTTCACCCAACTTCTTCGCTATGTTCCTATATATCACAAAGATGAACGTTTTCGTATCAGGAAATTCATTTTGGGACTTAATAGAAGAATTGGTGGTGAAGTAGATATGCATGGTCCAACCACAATGGACCTTGTATACAAAAAATCCTTCAAGCAAGAACAAAAGCTAAAGATAGATTCTATGCGGCAGGAAAGGAAGGAGCACAAGAAAGAAACTGAAGTTTCCAATAAGACAACTCCTAAGAAGGAGGAACCTGTTTAGAATGTTGTCAAGCCAAAAGGAAAGAGATATCACTTTAATGGAAAAGAATTCAGAAGAGATCGTAAGATGAATAATCCAAATGCTGGTAACACTAGTAGAGCTAGTGAAAGTACTAGTAAGTTTGGAGAAGTTGCTAGGAAAAGACGACCATTTACAGGTTGTTATATATGTAAAGGGGATCATTATGCAAGAGAATGTCCTGAAAAAACTTTTGGATCCCAACCTCATGGCAACTCGTTACCTAGTCAACATGCTATGTTTCAACAAAGGATACATGTTGTTGTAGACAATCATCAAGCTGATTACCAAGTGATGCTGATCGAGACACTGGGTACTTTGTTTGGCTTGCCTATTTCTATTTTAATTGATACGGGTGCTACTAATTTTTTTATTTCACCTAGAATAGCAAATCAATTAACTAGAAAGGTAGGGCACATATCAATGTCATGGAATGTCGAATATGCAAACACAAGAGCAAAGGTGGACCAATGTATGTTCGAGGCTAGCATAGAGCTACCTAGTTTTGTAATTGAAGTCAACCTTTATGTTTCACCTCTAGGATCATATGATGTTATCCTAGGAATGAACTGGTTATGGAGACATAGAGCCATAGTAGATTGTAATGCCAAGACTGTTGAATGTCTAGATGACTATGATAACCGAGTTAAAATTCAAGGAATGTCTAGAGAGGTAAAAGTCTAACAAATTACAACAATGCAACTTATGAAAGATAAAAAGAAAGGGTGTAAACTCTTTGCTGTAAAGATTGAAGATCTTGGGTATGATAGAAAAAAATTGATTATCAGAGTCAATAAGAACTAGAAGATGGGGAAATTGAAGAAAGTGGGAAAATAGATATTGAAAAGTATCCCATTTTGAGGAAATTTTCAGATGTATTTCTTGATGAATTACTTGGTTTACTGCCAAATAGAGTGTTTTATTTTTCTATTGATCTAGTTCCTAGATCAAAACCTATATCCAAGGTACCCTATAGGATGACTACTACAAAACTTATGGAGCTTAAGGCACAATTGGATGAGTTGTTGTCAAAAGGACTAATTAGACCAAGTGTTTCACCTTGGGGAGCTCCTGTTATATTTGTCAAGAAGAAAGATGGAACGTTAAGATTGTGCATTGTTTATCGTATGCTTAACAAAGCTATAGTTAAGAATAAGTATCCATTGCCATGCATTGATGATCTTTTTGACCAAATGAGAGGAGCAACTGTATTTTTAAAGATAGTTTTGAGATCTAGATATCATTAGCTAAGAGTTAAAGATGAAGATATCTTTAAAATTGCTTTCAAAACTCAGTATGGACACTATGAGTTCACTATTTTACCATTTGGTTTAACAAATGCACCAGTGGCATTCATGAATCTTATGAATAGTGTGTTAAGATATTATTTAGATAAGTTTGTATTAGTATTTCTAGAAAACATTATGATATATTCTAGAAATGAGGAAGAACATTGCAAACATCTTGAAATGGTTCTACAACGGTTAAGAGAGCATAAAGTGTATGGAAAACTATCCAAGTGTACATTTTACCAAAAGAAGGTACATTATTTGGGCCATGTTATTTCAGCAAAAGGAATTGTAGTAGATCCAACAAATATTAAGGAAGATGTTCAGTGGTCTATACCCAAAAACATGTCAGAAGTGAGAAGTTTTATGGGATTGGCAGGATACTACAAAAACATTGTGGCAATTTTTTCTTAGATTGCTTTTCCTATAACTTCTTTGCAGAAGAAAGGAAAAAGGTTCGAATGGAATGAGAAGTGTCAAGAAGAATTTGACCTACTCAAAGAGAAGTTAACTACCACACCTATCCTCAAAGTACATGATCCTGAGGGGAGTTTCACGGTTATCACTGATGCATGTGAAGAAGGATTAGATGGTGTATTGATGCAAGATGGAAAAGTGATTGCATATGAATATAGGAAGCTTAAGCCATATGAAATGAATTATGCTTCACATGATTTAGAGTTGGAAGTTGTAGTTCATGCTTTGCAAATGTTGAGACATTATTTGTTGGGAAAGCCCTTTGAGCTAAAAATTGACCATAATGGGTTGAAGTATCTTTTTACTCAACCAAATCTGAATGCCAGACAGAGAAGATGGCTGGAGTTGATAGTTCACTATGATTTTAATATCAGTTATATCAAGGGAAAAGAAAATTGGGTTGTTGATGCACTAAGTCGGAGATGTCACATTGCTTCAATAGTAGCAATTCATATCGATTTCAAAGAGCAAGTACTCCATAAATACAAAGATGATGAGTACTACTTACAAGTTAAGCAAGCACCAAAGGAAAATCCACAAGATCCTAGATATGAAGGTTTTTATTTTGAACCTAGTGGATTACTTAGGTACAAAGGTAGAATGTATGTACCTGATGTTAAGGAGTTAAGGAATCTTGTATGGAAATAAATTCATGAAGCACCATATTTTGGTCATTCAGGAGTAATAAAAATGATGGATGATGTGAAACCATTATATTTCTAGAAAGGAATGAAAGGAGACGTTGCTAGTTTTGTGGCTAGTTGTCTTGAGTGTCAAAGGGTGAAAGTTGAACATCATCATCCCGCGGGTCTATTATACCTACATGACATACCAGAATGGAAGTGGCAATTTATAAGTATTGATTTTGTATAAGGACTAACTATGTCTAGGAACCAGCACAATGCCATACTAGTGGTAGTAGATAAGTTGACAAAAGTGGCACACTTTATACCAAGGAATTTAACTAATGAAGTGCCAGTCAGTGAGACATTAAAATCTCGCTGAGACCTTTCCTCGAAGGATACCTTCATGCCGATAGGAAACCCCTAGTTTCTGAGATGATGATCAATGTGTTGCCAATGGGAACCTGTAGGTGAAGCATTCAGACTTGATGGAACCCTTGCTAGTCGGCAAGACAACTAGAAGGTCTTGCCGACTTTCTCCTTAAAGGAAAATTATGTCAAACTTGAATGAGGCCAACCTTCAACTGAACTCCCTGTGAAATTTCATCCGATGTATGACTTAACCCTCGATGCAAATGTCCCATTTGGCCCTTGTGAACATTAGAAACATAATTCATCTTGCCTGATTGAGCCCGTAGGTGAAAATTGGGTAACATTTCTAGTGACCTTTGCTGGATGTTTTCCTGCTAAACACATAAACCAGTAGCCTAGGCCTATCCATTAGGCATGGGGTCATTGGGACAACTCAAAAATAGATCAAGAGTATCTTTGTATATGGCTACAACTCACTTGAGACTCATAGAACACAATAGGTACTTATTGAAAATAGGGAAAAATTGAAATAAAACTATTTACTGTGCTGGGACAGCACTTAGGGAATGAAAACTACATCTAAACCTACCCTACACTACCAGTATGAAATTGATCAAACAAAACCATTTATAGGATGATTGAAATAGCTGCCCTTTCTCTTCAATATGCAATGGCTCTCAAGCTTAATGGCAGCTGAATAGAGATGGTACACTGAAAAACGTTTAAAAAAGAAATGCGCTACCTCATGAAAGAGGGTAACAAGTTCACTTACCTCTTTAAATTGATCATATGCATTTTCAATCAAAGAAGGAAAAGTAAGCTAAACATACTCTTGTTTGTCTGTCAATGCATCTTGGATATCTTCTTTTGTTGTACCTTCATGTGCAGGTACAGGGTTAGTCTTGGGTGTTGTATTGGACTTCATCTACACCAGGTATCTGATTGGACAACCTTTGGTAAGGGTAAAGGTTGAACCTTCCTTGCTAATCTCTTGCTCGTGGGTAGGCTCTTCATCACCTTGCTGGCTGGGAAGATCTAATCTCTATGACTGAATTGGTGAAAAAATAAAAACCTCTTTAGTATGTTCATGCTTTCCCAAATGAACACTCATTTCTTCAATGGAGAACAATGAGATGGCTTCCTCTGACATACTTTCAATCAATTCATCAACCTTAATCTCCTTTATAGACCAGAATGGAAGCTTCTCTAACCAGATATAACCTTGTAAATCAAGATCATGAGGCTTCTCCTATTGTTTCAGCATTTGTTCAAGTTGTTGCTTCAGATCATCATGACTATCAGCCTTTTCTGACTCTTTCCCATCCAATGTTGAACAAAACTGTTCAATAATACATTTGCACAACTCTTCAAAAAGCTCAACATTGGCTTCCTCACCCAGAACATGCTCAAGAATATCAAAATTCTCACCTTGGAGGATAGAGTCAGGCTCAATTTCAAGCTTTTCCTCCTAAATTAAGGCCCCATTGTCTTGTTGATTATCATCTATCAACAACTCTCTAATGTATTCTTGTTGTTCAATCATTTGCTGTTGTTGCTTTCTATATTCCTCCATAGCTAGATGCAACATATTTGGAATTCTAGTCTCCTCTCGGGTGAATGAACTAACTTGATCACTGGGCTGCTCTTCTTCTGCAAGAGCTCTCTTTTCCTTGGAACTCCCCTCAACCTGCCTCTTTTGAAACTCCTCCATTAGTTGGTGCTAATATTCTGAGTAAGCTTGAGTATTCTGCACCTGAGCAAAGAGCAGCTTGATTTGTTCTTCCTTAGCATCTATTTCCTGTTCAAGGTCTCCCTTAAACTGGATTATTTCTGCCACTCTTTCTTGATCATAAAATTAGACTTGTTCAGCCACTTCCTGTTACATAATGATACCTTTCTGCACCTTGATATCAACCAACATCCTAGATAGGCATGCAAGCACATTACTAATATCATTAATTGTGATATTGAGAAGATCTTAACTTAGATCCCACAACATATGGTCAATTTGTTGGAGTAGGTCCAATATGTTCTGGTATGGATGCTTTTGAGGCTGATTATATAAATAATCATACTGGTTAACCTCAGAAACCTCCTCTTGGGGTTGATTTTGATCAAATGTTGATTGAAACAAAGGCTGAACCGGAGTGGGATGGTGGGAATCATGATGAAAATGCTGATTAGTTGTTGTTGCAAGGGAAGATGGGCTAAAACCAACATTAGAGTTGGTTGAATGTGACTGATAAGGTGTAGGGGCAACACTCTCATGGTATGGAAGGTAATAGTAAGCACTTTCATGAATATTGGACATCTTTTTATTGAAAGAGATGGAAACTCAGAAATAACAGATTCTTTTGAGACATACCAACACTTGTGCCTGTGAAACCAAAAGATTTGAGCTCGGAGTCACCGAGTATGTAAAGAAAATGCCTCCAAAAGGCTAAAACCACTACTAGACACACCAAATAGTAGCAATAAAATGCATGAACATGAACTAAGAAGTAGTTCACGGTCCCACCGAGCATGCCAAAACTGTTGTCACCTAGAAATTGCACCCCATGCAAAGTTATAAAAACTAAGCTTTCTAGAGAAACATGGGATCATTTCAAGGTTGTGGGTCACCTAAAGTTGAAATGAACCTCTGGAGAAGGCCAACTTCCTTTGTGCTATCACCTAAACTACTAATCGTTATGAGGGAAAGGGAGAAAGAGTGCATAAAAATAAAACAGAAACCTATGGTGATGCACCAAATTTAATAAGAAGGCATATAACAAAACTTAAACACACAGTTTCAATCAACGACAAAAGCTTTTTCATACACAACTCAATCACATATGTTTTCTACATAAACATTTCATGAAAAGGTTCATATGGCTACACCCCTAGGAGGAAGAAACAACTTCACAACTAGAGAGTACTGCACTATAACACATCTCACAACCTACAAAAATACATATTGCTCTACAAAAAGGTGCTAAAATAAGACATAACCACAAGGAATCATACAGTTTCACAAGTAGTTTCATCAATTATACAAATGCACACAATTTTAATAGAGAGATTGAAAAGGTAAAGTACTTATACTCATTGATTTTAATGGTCAACACTTATATACATGTCTGTCATGAGCTACAAAACATAGCCTCTCTTTTGCAAAGAACTCTACAAGTTACAGAAGTAGAAAAGTACCAAGTCTGAACTAACTACAAAAAGGCAAAAAATGCCCTATATACAAAAGAGTGTCAGCCCCTTAGGGCTTACAAAAATATCTCACTTCAAGATAAATCTTCCTCATATCTTTTGATGGAATTAATGTTGCATTCATGTGTGTCTTTGTTGTCCATGTCAGTCAAGAGTCCTTCCTCGGAGAATCCCTTTAGATCTTTTGTAGCTACCAAACACATTTACTTTTGTTCCTCGTGTCCTTCAGTCGAGCTGCTTTGAATACTCCTGAGCTCATAACAGATACACGTTTCTTTTCATTCTGTTGATCTTCTTCTTCCTGGTCAGACCACCACGGCTCGCCCTGAGCTCACTCTGATTGGTCAATCAGATGCCACATAGATTCCTTAGGTGGTCAAAAGCTTCCTTTATAGAATCACATGTCGGTGAGACACTAATCGTGTCTCCTTGATGCAATTATACCTCTCTGTAGCCATCGACAAAACATGTGATAGTCGATGAGACCTCCTAGCGAGCCATAGAAGTCATATTGATACCACCAAAACCCATTAGAAAGACAACCGACATCAGTCAGAAGTCATAGCAAGATTCACTGAGTCACACCAATACCCTTTCCATCGCTTAGTCATCCACATTCGACAAGAGCTCCTTTAGTTGGCAAGAGGTCATACCACTCTTTATGAGTTATATCGCTGTGCTCCTCCATCAGCAGGACATTGTGTGTCGGTGAGAGCTCATGCCGAAGAAAATATACCATCAGTGAGCCCATTTCATGGTCGAGGAGACCTTTCCCCAAATTCAAAATTTCCACAGAGACTCCCCGACGGGGACCACCATTCCATGTTAGTGAGACAACTCCCTTTCGCCAAGACATCATACCGAGGGGGGAAACCCTTCGGTGAAACCTCCACACTTCAGCCAAACCTCCCGGTGAATACAAGTATTTCTCCCCGAGCTCCTATTTTGTTTTGGTGAGACCTTTTTGGGTCGGTGAGAAGTTTTGCTGAGCCCCTAAATCTTTCGACGATGAGTTTACTTTCTCTTCAGTCGAGGAGACAAGCTTTGTTCACCGAGACCTTATGGCGAATCTACTTTCTTTTTCCAAGCACAACCTTTCGGCAAGACCTTATGCTGAACTCCATTTATTTCGATGGGGTCCCCATTCTATCAATGAGACATCTCCTAATCACCGAGACCTCGTGGCAATGAAAACTTGCTTTGCCGATGCCATTTCATTCATTGAGACTCTGATGGATTAGCAAGACTTATGTCGATATTACCTCATGTTGGCAAGACCTTATCGAATAGTGAGACCTTCCACCAACTGAAGCCTTCTTTTGCCAAGCCCTGAGCACTTCAGGAGCCCAACAGCCATCGGTGAGACATCTCACCGAGTTCGTTTCATTTCGGCCAAACTTTATCTCCTCATCATGACATCACATCGAATCCCCTGTACTCTCAGCGAGACACAATGCTTATTGGCTAGACCTCCTATCGAAGGAAAAATTATTTCTGAACTCAAACTTTGTTGGGGCCTTCTTCTTTCGGGCAGAACTATGGCAATATCTCTTCTGTGTCAGCGAGACTCTAGCATGTCGGCCAGACTTTATGCCAAAGGCATAACCTTTTGCTGATCTTTTCATTTTGGGGAGACCTCTCCATAGTCACACCGATATGTATTCCTACGTTCATATGCATCGTTGTAACATCCTCTTATTGGGGAAACATCCTGTAGATACCCTACGTCTCACCGAAACCTTTATATGTTCACTTTTGGTTCTCGGGACAATCTCATTCTCTCCCTGATGAAGCAACATGTCGGTGTGACTATCACTGGTCGGTGAGACTTCAAGACCTCATATCAATAGAATCTTTTTGTGCTTTGTCGACGAGACCAAATGCATTCATCAAGACATCTCTCCACCACAAATTTTCTCACCAAGATGCATATCTTTATCGGTGGTCAGCAAGACTTAAGGGACTCGGCAAGACCACCCATCAAAGAAGACAACTCCTGCCGAAATGTCTACCCAATGCGATTAGTCGGTGAGACCCAAAGAAGTCATCGAGAACTCTCCCCGAAGGAAAATCTCCTGCCGATATGCATATCCTTTTGTCACCGGTTGGTGAGACATTAAAATCTCACTGAGACCTTTCTCCGAAGGAGACCTTCATGCCAATAGGAAACCCCTAGTTGTCAGGACGATGATCGATTTCTTACTGATGGGAACCTGTAGGTGAATCATTCAGACTTGATGGAACCCTTGCTAGTCGGCAAGACAACTGGAAGGTCTTGCCGACTTTCTCCTTAAAGGAAAATTATGTCAAACTTGACTGAGGCCAACCTTCAACTGAACTCCTTGTGAAATGTCATCTGATGCATGACCTAACCCTCAATGCAAATGTCCCATTTAGCCCTTGTGAACATCAGAAACATAATTCATCCTGCTTGATTGAGCCTGTAGGTGAAAATTGGGTAACAATACTTTAATATATATATTATATAATATATACTATATATATTTAATATTTAATCTCATAGATGGAAATCAAATTATTTTCCACACTGATTTGATATTAAACTTTAACTATCATGGAAATTGGGTTAAATTATACCCAACCGAATATTCAATCATCAACCATGGGAATCAAATGAATTGAAATATTTATCTTTTTCAAAGGAAAATTAAAACACGTCATCCTTCAATTTTATGAGAATCAAAATATTTCTTTTTCTATCTTTTGAACTTTGAACAAAATTAAATAAACACCATAAGGAAATTGCGCGCCAACTTCATGCGCGTAGAACACAAAGGCAATGACCAAATCGCTGGGAAATACAACACAACTTTATGTCTGTCACTTGAGCCAAAATAATAGATGATATGGGCACTACACACCAAAGAACTTTTTCACTATGAAATTGGTGCCACATCTAGAGAAAAAATATGTAGGTGTCAATTCTGTAAAATTTACCATGTGCCATTGAAATAGTCTCCATTCTACTATCAATCATTGGAAGTCGACTCACCTCATTGAAACTGAGTATGGGATTGTTCAATTATGCCACATACTAAGTTGAATTGTTCAAATTATAGTGATAGCAAGATACATGCCTTTATAGAAGGAATATGATGGGGGTTGGGGCTTTATAAATAGCCTCCCATTCTTCATTCTTCACTTATCTTTTGAGAACTTATCTTTTTGGAGAGAAATCATCCTGCTTTTGAGAGAGAATTCATCATATTTTCTGAAAGACGTATTATTCTGAGAATTGAGTTTAGTTCATTATTTCCATTCTCTATTATTGAATTACCAAAGCTTCACATATTTAATCAACTGCAACAATTACCAATCTAGTTATCCTTTTCTGAGTGGGAAAATAGAGTTTTGTGAGGGAATTGTTGATTGTTTGGAAGTGCTGGAATCGCTGAGTGTAGACTGAGTCATCATCATTTAGGGAAAAACTAAATATAGGCATGAGATATTCTACTATCAATTTCAATAGTTATTCTTAAAATATTTCTAGAATTTGGGTTTACTGTCTGTGCATAGATAGGGAATTGCTTCATGAACTGTACTTCTATTGTGTATAGAAAGTGAGTTGTTCTATGAACTGTATATTTGTTTGCACCTAGGAAGTAAATTATTAAAAGGATAAAAGATGCCTACTTGTTGTGTTTTGCATTATTTGTATGATCTCCATATAAGGAGAATATGGTTACATTAGTTACTATATACTGGACTGAAATGAAGGCATGAGTCAAGTGAATACCATCAGCTTAACTTATTAGGTTAACTTAGATGAGCTTGAGTTACTCCTAGGATAAATATTTCCAGTATAGGATGGAACGTGTGAATTACTTGTTATGTTGATTCATTTCTAGTAGTTAGTATGTTGTAGGATGTCTGGGGTACAAATTATCCACTGGAGGACATAACATATGCGTAGTGTAAGATAGCCCTAAGTCAAATTGACCCTAAATAGTGTATGTGATAGATGAACCTCAGTAGAAATACTGTATGAAACACTTTTTCCAAAGTAGTGTAATGTACAAAACATCCACTTAGACTATGCGATGATTACATTGGCAGTTCATCATTATCCCGTATTACATTCTAGATCAACGGATGTTGTATTGCATAGGATCTAGTTATGTAGGACACACCACTATGCTCAGTTGGTTAACAGTATTGGTTACTCTACCAATCTCTTCATTGAAGGGATGGACATCTATTGAATAATAGATGTGCGGGGGACCACATTATAAGTCTGTGGTTGGCGGAAACGAGCCCGGGTGATGTTTCTCCTCCACAGTAGGCTTCTGAAGTACCAAGATTTGAAATGCAGAATTCCTGGACCTTCTTACTAGTATTTGTTCAAAAGCTCTTTGAGCTATGTTTGTACTTGTATGTCTTCTTACTCTGATGTTTACTTTAAAAGGAAAAGTTATTTTTTTTGTAATGAATTGTATTATGTTGAAATGTTTTCAATAAAAAGAAAAGATTTTTTTTGTTACAATGGCTATTGACTTGTTATCTTTATTTGTCTGATGTAAAATTAATAAATTTTGATTTCACACAAGGGTTAGTACATTACAACAAAGATAGAGAGAGATAAGGAGATTGAGAGGGAGAGAAAGAGATATATAGGAAGAGGGGGTAGAGGGAGAGACATCAGTAGAGGAGGGAGAGAGAGAGAGGATGAGGGGGAGAGGAAGATAAATAGGTAGAGGAAGGGGAGAGAGAAGAGGGGGGAAAGAGGGAGAGAGATTTGTAGAGAGGGAGACAGGGAGATGTAGCTCAATATATAGACATAAAGAGGGAGAGGGAGAGATATAGATAGAGGGTGATACAAAGAGATAGAGAGGGATAGGAATAGAGATAGGGAGATAGGGAGATGGAGGTAGAAAAATATATGGATAGAAAGAGGTAAAGAGAGAAGTGAGATCAATTGGTAAGTCATTTAACAAATGATGTTGTTTGTGCAACAAAAGTCTCAATGAAGAAGTGATAGCTTTAAGATGCAAGGATCCAAACATGAATAAAACAAAACCTTTGAAAGGAAGATAACCAAACTCGATTATCAACAAGCTCATGTTGCTCAATAGATCGATGGATATATAGAGAGATAGAGAGGGATGGGGAGAGAGATAGGGAGATAGAGGTAGAGATATATGGATATAAATAAATAGAGAGAGAGATAAATAGTTAAGATATATAGAGCATGAGAGATGGAGTGAATAAAAGAGAGGTAGAGATAAGGATATATA
Source organism: Sequoia sempervirens (assembly GCA_007258455.2). Taxonomy (NCBI): domain Eukaryota; kingdom Viridiplantae; phylum Streptophyta; class Pinopsida; order Cupressales; family Cupressaceae; genus Sequoia; species Sequoia sempervirens. The sequence goes on from VDFB02040842.1 coordinate 93,179, forward strand.
GAAAGAGAGAGTGATAGGGAGATACATAGAGAGAGGGGGAGATAAGGATAGAAAGAGGTAGGGAGATCAATAGAGAGAAGTAGAGAGAAATAAAAATAGGGAGTTATAGAGAGAGAGGGGGAGAGATAGGGATATGAAGGAGAGAGAGAGAGAAATAAAGAGATAGAGGTATAGAGTAGGAGAGATGGAGTAAACAAGAGAGGTAGATATATGATATATAAAATTTTGGTGAAAACTATTACTTTCACCATAAGTATTTATAGATTACTTGTTTGTACGAGGCTTGACATTATCATTGTTGTACTACTACTACTACTACTACTACTACTACTACTTTCATATTTTTTTTTTCCAACCTATCCAAAGATCAATTAAACTATGAGTTTTTTTATAAATTAATTTAATTTGATCTATATATAAATATATTAATTATTAATTATAATAATTTCATACTTATATTTAATATTTTGTATTCTAGAATATAATATATAATAATATAATATATCATATATATACTATTAAATATATTTATAAATATAATTATATTGTATATAATTTAATCTGTATTATGTAAAATATATAATATATTAATTATATTTTATATTAAATAAGAATATAATAATTATTGATTAGTAGTTATAAAAATTTTATATATGTATTTAATAGTTTTGTTAGAAAATATAATATATAATAATAATAAATTATATAATTATATATTTTTATAATTATTTTTTTATTATATAAAATTTACATTACTTATGTAAAAATATACTTAACTATGTAGGGTAAAGGATGTCATAATGTTAAAACCTAAATGTGCTCATTATTAGGATCTTGGCCATAATTTTCATTTTAATAAACATACTCTAAAACCCTAGCCAAAACCATATTTTTAGGCTATAGCTCGCCAAATTGGAGGAATGAAATATTAGCGAGGACAATTTGGAGGAGCCGAAACCAATAGCGGTAGGGAAAGCAGTGAAAAGCAACAAAAATAGCGAAAAAAAAAGGCAGAAAATGATGAATGACTAAGATTTGTTTAACCGACTTGTTAGGGCTCTCAGAACTTTTCAACCATTGACAGACTTTTTTTGCTCGACACTCTCAAATAAAGAGATGCCTTCAGCATAATTAGTTATAGTAGTTGTATTTTGCAATTAATAATAAATAATAACCAATTAAATTTAACCGACTTGTCAGGGCTCTCAGACCTTTTCAACCGTTGGCAGACTTTTTTTGCTCGACACTCTCAAATAAAGAGATGCCTTTGGCCTAATTAGTTATAGTAGTTGTCTTTGGCAATTAATAATAAATAATAACCAATTAAATTTAACCGACTTGTCAGGGCTCTCAGACCTTTTCAACCGTTGGCAGAATTTTTTTGCTTGACACTCTCAAGTAAAGAGATGCCTTTGGCATAATTAGTTACAGTAGTTGTCTTTGGCATAATTTAGCGAAGGATTGGGAACTTAGGAGGATATTTATTTCCCCCAAGAAATATAAGTTTCCACCAATATAGGAAAGTGGGCCCCTCTCCCCGAAGTTGGAAAGCATAAGAAAAATCCCTATCCCTATCCCTAGTCGAGTGTAAAACTTTCTTCTTAAAATAACAGATCAATTTACTCTATCAATAACTAAGCCTGGACAGAGTTACTCTGATGAAATTATACTCCTCCCAATGTGAATTTAACATCAAGGGGGTAAAAATTTATTAAAACAAGGAAACATTACAAAGCAAGGGCCTTAAATGGCCCTATCAAGATCAACCAAGTGATCCAAATGATGAGACAAATCTAGGGGTAGTTGACCCCAATCCACTAAATTCCAATCATGAATATGATCAGAAGCCTATTTAGCCAAGCAATCAACAACACCATTCCATTCTCGAGGAATATGAGTGAAAGTAATATACTCCAAAGAAGCACAGAGAGTGAGAATTTGTTCAACAATCAAAGCCAGCTGCTAGCCCACATCATCCAAATACCGCATGTTCAATAAGTTCACCACAACCTAGGAGGCAGACTCACATATGATCCTTTGCCATCCTAATTTACTACCCCACTCCACAATCAATAAAATGGCCTGAGCCTCCATAAGATTATTCGTATGAAGACCCTTATACATAGAGAAGATAAACTAAACATCTCCAAAGCTATCCCGACCCACACCCCCAATTCCAACATGACCCGGATTACCATGAGAAGAGCCATTCGAGTTGATTTTTAAGACCCAAAGAGGAGGGGTCCATCTTCCCTCTCTATTCACCTTTGGGGTAGGATGCCTACATCTGTTGTGCATGAGCTGCCATTGCGGAGGAGGAAGATGAAGACAATTACAACAACCAACATCACAAGGGTCCACTAGAATAGTCATATCACACTTAGCCGCAATAGTTTCCCCTACAGAGTGTAGAATTTTCCACCATAGGTGAGGGGCCATCAACAACGAATCCTGAAAAATCTTCCTATTCCTCTCCAACCACAGGTTACAGATAATAAAGGAATGCCCAAGAGCCCAAGCAACCTAAAGAAAGGGGGTAGAAATAGGGGCCTTGCCCCACCGTTCCCCAAACTCCACCAAAGAGGAAGCATGCCAGCAAGCTGTATTCCACACCCCCAATTGGAAATGCCAAATCTCCCTAACATAGGAACAATGGAAGAAGAGATGGGAGACACTCTCTACACAACCATGACACAAAACACACATGGAGGGGCCTTGGAAACCACGCTTACATAAATTATCCCAAGTAAGACACCGGTTTTGAGCCACTAACCACACAAAGAAGTTGCACTTGGGCCATGGCAACTTATACCAAACTTGCTTCCACCAAGGGACCTCAATGTCCCCAAACAACTACCTACCTAACTGTTTATAACCAGTTGCCATATAGTAATTTCCAGACAAATTTGAGCCATCCCAAGCCAAGACATCAAGTCCCCTCAAAGAATTACAAGAACAGGAAACCAAAAGCTGGGAAAGCTCACACTTATCCCCCTCAAACCCTCTAGGTGGCCACTTAGAAGTATGCTTCTAGCAAAAACTTACAACCAAACCACCATGTTGCGCCACCTTATAATGCTCCACAGTATCCCAGCCACTCACAAGAAAAACATCACAAAGGGGCTGGAGGTGAGGAAAAGAAGAGAGAATAGGAGGGTGACCATCCCAAGAATCTGACCAAAAAAGAGCTTGTGGCCCCGAATGACAGATCCAAAAAAGCACACACTTAATCAACTACGCCCCCACTTACAAAGTATGTCAAATGATATAGCCACTCCCTTCTAGAGGATATCGAGGAACCTCAAAAGAATCAACACCCCAAAGATATTTATGGTTGAGAATACGAGCCCATAACTGATGTTGATTAGTACACCATTGCTAGTAAAGCTTCACAACAAGAGCTTTCCCATTCAAAATAGCAGAGCGTAAACCAAGACCACCCTCCTGCTTTGGTCTACACACAAAATCCCACTTAACAAGGCTCCACTTTGAAGACAACACATTACTATTCCAAAGAAATTGATGAGAAAGAGCATCAAATTCCTTAATGAAATACATAGGAGCCACTTGAACAAAGCACCTATAGATGGGAAGGGCCTGGATAACATACTTGAGAAGAGTCACTCTAGCAGCAGTAGACAACCAATGACGAGTCCAATGAGTAACCTTCCACCTAAGCTTATCAAGCAGAAGCTACCAAGAGAACCTGGGCTGACGACCAATAGCAAGAGGAATACCCAAGTAGACAAAGGGAAGAGACCCAATTTGAAACCGTAGAATAGTTGCAATCCACTACTAGATAGCTTGAGGAGTATTAAAGAAGAATATACAAGACTTATACTCATTGACTTTCTGGCCCAAAGCCGCTAGATAGATGTCCAAAGCTTTCCTGAAGGATTCAGCTTCCCTAATATGAGCCGGTCCCATTAAAGAGGTGTCATCCACAAATTGGAGATGAGAAAGTGTAGGCAATCCCATCCCCCACTGCTGCCCATGAATCAAACCTTGTGAAACCCAAGAATTAAGAAGCTGACCCAACCCCTCTGCCATAATAATAAACAAATAAGGAGAGAGTGGGTCCCCCTGACGAAGGCCCCTAGTAGCCCCAAAAAGATCTAAAGGTTCTCCATTTACAATAACCGAGAAGGAGGAAGAGGTCACACAACTCAATATCCAGCTCACCTAGTCAAAGGAAAAACCAAAGGCCAACAAAATCTTCTGAAGAAAACTCCATTTAACTCTGTCATAAGCTTTTGCCATATCTAACTTGATAAACATAGACCTATCCTAAGAGGTTGCCATGGAATGAATGACTTCAAACGCAACCACCACCCCATCCAGAATTTGATGACCAGCCACAAAGCCGCCTTGCTCCTCAGAAATTATCACATGCAAACAAGATTTAAGCCTCTCAGCAATCAACTTCGTAATAATCTTGTACACCACGTTATAGAGCGCAATAGGTCTAAAGAGATCAAGTCTTTCGACACCTTCCTTCTTAGGAATGAGAACTAGAAAAGTAGCATTTAGGGCATGAAGCATTTGCTTACTATGAAGAGACTCCCAAACCACCTCCAACAAATCCAGCTTCACAGTATCCCAAAACTCCTAGAAAAACTCAACTGGGAAACCATCCGAGCTAGGAGCTTTCCCCTTTTTCATCCCAAACACCACCTCCTCCACCTTTGACAAAGTCACTGGGCGAATAAGAGAAGCATTCAACTCATTAGAAATTAAAGAGGGAATGTAAGCAAGGACCCTATTCTCATCAGCCTCAACAAGCAGTGAATCCTCAGTGAACAGATTAGAGTAGAACTAATGAGCCTCTCTAGAAAAAGCTTGTTGCGAAGAGATTGAAAGACCCTTAGAGTTAACCAGAGAAGAAATAAAACACTTATTCTGACAAGCTTGCACCAAATGATGGAAAAAATTTGTATTCCTATCACCCTCTTGAAGCCAATCAATCATAGCCTTTTGTTTCTAGAAAATCTCCTCACGAAGCTCCCACTCTTCCACCAATTTCAGAGCCTGGGCCTCAACATGCCCAAGAGCCTCTAAGAATCCCAAATCCTGAATCTGGCAGGTAATAACAACGAGGCAATCCTGCGCTTCTCTTGTTCTAGCCCGAAAATTACCAAAACACGACCTATTCTATCGCTTAAGATGATACTTAACATATTGCAACTTCTTAACTAGAGAATACATAGCTGATCCATATGCACGGGTGCCATCCCAACACCACTGAGCAACAAGATCACCCAAAGATGGATCACATAGCCACATTAGCTAGAATTTGAAAGGATTTGGGAAAGTTGAAGTCAAAAACTTAATAGGCTAATGATCAAAGCCACACCAGTCAAGAATCTCGAAGCAAATGACCAAGCTGCCTCTAACCCAAGAGCAAGAGACAAGGAAATGATCAAGTCGTTGGGAGATCGCTTTAGGCCCACTCCTTCTATTATTCCAAGTGAATACTCCATTAGAGGGTTTTACATCCACTAGAGCAAGAGAGTCCACATTAGTTTGAAACAAATTTGAAGCAGGACCAAGCCTAGGTAGCCCTCCCCTTTTCTCCTCCAAGCTCAACACAAAATTGAAATCACCAGCTAAGATCCAAGGAAAAAAGGGTGCACAAGACCTAACATATCTGACATGAGCCCAAAGCTGGATTTTACCATAGATTTCAATTAGAGCATAAACATTACTAACCAAAATAGTCTCACCAGATTCCAAAACCAAAGCCACCATAGAAATAGCAAATTGGCTTGAGATCCACCAATGAGGAACAACCTTATGAGGATCCTAGAAAAGATCCAAAACCCCAGAGGTTCCCTTAGACCCAATACACTGACACTGGCCAGAAAACCAAATATGAGGGGCATGTTGAAGCATGAGGTCCACCTGAAGCTTAGTTTCCTGAACACAAAAGATATCAGGAGAATGAACAACAATCAAATCTTGAATAGCCTTTTGATGGGAGGTGCTATTCAACCCCCTTGCATTCCATGAGAGAATAATCACGAGGAAGGTTGAGAGAAGTGGGCCTCAAGGGTCTTAACAGAACCAGATTCCACCAATAGATCCCCAATAGATTTAAGCTTGTTTGCATCCTTCTTACAACCAACTTTCAAAGAATTTTCAAAATGCCCTTTCTTGAGAGGGCATTGCAACACCCTCAAAGTAGAAGACGATCCCCACCCTTTACCTAAAGAGAACACTACCTTAGCAACAATTTCCTGAGGAGAAATATTCTGAACAACAATTGCTTGCTCTAGCCCTAAATCCAGCCCAACATCCATACCAGTGGCTCTAGAAGAGAGCTCAATAGGAATCCCTTCCTCCAAAGCCTGATTATCTAGGACCTTAAACCAATTGAAACCCTGATCACTTTGTCTATCTTTATAGGCCCACTTCTGACCCCCTCCCTTTATTTCTCTGCTTAATAGGAATAAAGCCATCCTTATCAGGCCCACCCTCAACCACAAATGCCTTACCTTTATCCCCCTTCTCCACTAAAGGCCTTGGAGAAGGAGAGGAAGAAGCACCTGCACTTTGGGTGCCCAAGGACACTAGCATTGAAGGTGTCCATACTCGTGACAAATGCGGCAACGAAAAGGAAGGGACTCATAATCTAGCGGTTGAATCCACGAGGCAGAGCCAATACAAATTTCCAAAGAATCTAGAAAAGGGTTATTTAAATCAATTTCAACATAGATGCGAGCATAAGAGAATACCTTTTTATCCAAATTATTATGAGCAGTGGCAGTTGACTTCCCCAACAAAGTAGCAATCTAGAGTAGAATATCCTCCCTCCAAAACTCCAAAGGTAGCCATGGAAGATGGACCCAAACAGGAACCCATGTAGGAAGATCCTCTGTCGCAATAAAACTGCCATGCCAGGGCTTAATGAACAAGCCAACATGATTGTAAAAATATGACCCTCCCTCAAAAACATGATTATGATTCAAAGATGCAAGAAAAATCAACCATAAAATAGCCATTCGTAGCCACCAATAGATCGAAATCCCCTTCAACCTGCTAGGTTCGATGGATCCAAGACTCTAATGCCAAGAGAGGGACACAAATATCCAAGAACTTGCAGATCAGAACATGTTGGCTCTAATAAGCTATGTCCTCCTAAACCGATTAGGGAGAAATAACTAGAATGGATCGATCTTGACTCCGCGGCAGGCACCCGTTCACTTTATGGAGCCTAGAGCTCTCACCCACAAAGGACGAATCCAACTTTTGTGCATGCATGGGTGCGAAAAATTCTAAGATGGCTTTGGCCCAGCAAGAATAGGCTTTTGGAAGCCTCTGCCATACCTACTCACCGAATCCCAACACCCAGCCCACACCGTAGCACCCTCTCCAAACCCACACCGCTTCCACCACCTGCTTCCCCCACAACACACAACCCCCAAACCACCACAACAAACACCCCCCAACCCCTATGCAATAGGAAAGAATAAAGCCCCAGCTTGTTACAAGCCATAGGTACCAAGCAACAACCTTTGCAGGAACATGCACGCACGAACCTTCAGTAACTCCTCCCGCACCAGCCTTCTCCAATAAATTTGCGACTCTCCTTATCCATTACTAACAAGTCCCTCCCAATGTGAATTAATTATAAGTTTTTTTTTTTTTTAATTTATATGATATTTTAATAAATAATATTTAAAATATAAATTATCGTTATTATCTTTTAGTTCATATTTTAATTGCTCAATATTTTTAATTGTTATGTTAGTATTTATATAAATCAAGAGAAAATATAATTAGCATGCTATTAAAGCATTTTATAGTGTGTTCACCTTAAGATTTGGTCTATATTATAGGGTGCAGTGAATATTCTCGTCCCATCACATAAGGGTCAAACCTATGGGAAAGGCCAACTATGTAACCACAAACTCCTCCCATTATATCCCTTAATTTATTTCTTTGGCCATGGTTAGTATTGTCGTGGTCGTGGTAGGGATAGTGGATCATATATATTATGTATATATATTGACCAATGCAATGTAATGTATAAGCAATAAAGATGTGCATCAACTCTTGAACGACCATCCCTAAGGACTTTAAGCTATAATTAATTAAATTTTTATATAGTTAAAATCCATAAATAGGTATATATAATAGAGTTTAATGAACCATTTTTTACTAAATAATAAAATGAGTATATATAAATAATGACTAGAAGATATTGATAATTAAAATAAATTATAATAAATTAATTTTACACAAGGTTAACTAATTGATTTTCTTATCAAATTAATTTTTTTGATCAAAACTTGATTGTTATATAAAGTTAATGCTTTAAATAAAGTCAAGCTTACATGCAAAACAATCAAAAGGGAAGGCCAAAGTGTTATAGCCCTATTGACTTAAGGCTTTTAAAAATTATTGACTATTTTATATTTAGGATATTAGAAGTCAGTAATTAAAATAAATTTTACAAAAGAAGTGATTATTTGATTAATGATTATGGAGTTATAAATTCAATATTGGTTTCATGGTTAGAATACTAGATTCATGGAAACATGTATATTGGAATTTATTAACTTTTTTGTGAAACATAGTCAATTTTTCATTGTGAATAATCCATACCACATCAATTATTCACCTTAAACGAGATTCTCATAAATGATCTATATCAATTCTTCACCATATCCATAGCCATTTCAAACTAAAACTAGAGTAACAATATAAAAATATCAAAACCCTTTCCATTTGATTTTTACACTTTCATTTTCCTATACTTGGCATTATTACTAGTTATTAATGGCCTCAAAACTTGGTATTAACATCTCATTTATCATATGAATTTGTCAAAAGTTGCAAGAGCAACATAGTCTACATTAGGGGAATTTCATTCAAAGTTTTTGAGGAACTCATAGCCTTGGACATAGGCCTAAATATGTAGGGGTTCAATCTCTCAAAAACCATCAAGATTCAAGACCACTAGTTCATGAAAAACTTTGAAAAGGGGATAAAATCTTTATATACCAAAATAGGTTCAATTAGGAGGAACCACCAAGGCCATGGAAAAATGTTTCCAAGGTGCTCATAAGATATTTCACTTTTGAAGGCAACTAAAAATGTTTATTCCATTTTATTCCTATGTTAAAACATCTCAATCATACCAAAAAGATGAGTTTCCCATTTTTCCTACAAATTTACCTTGAACAATCTATGCTCAATGTGTTCCTGGAATAAATTGCTCTACCTCTCCATTAAGGGATTATCTATTACATGTATAGATATGAGTTGAAATCCTATAATTATAGACGCAACCCTAACTCCCCCAAATTTGTTGGTTAATCTTCCTTCCTTATTTTGAAAATTTGTCTCCCCAAACCAAATTCCCCTTAGCACCCCAAATTATTGTGCAAGAAAAACCTATTGAAACCCATATAGTTAAGATTTTGGTGCCCCTTGCTAACCCCAAGCTAAGGTTGATGCTACAAATCCTCTTGTCTACATTCCTCCAAAAAATATGAAAAAGGAAAAGCTACTTTGATTAATGATTCCCCTAAAACCAATCATGTCCTCAACTCCTCTAGCAAATCCAATGTTAGCAAGAACCAAAGATATAGAACTAAAAATCACGACATAATTTCCCAAGATAAAGATCTAAGAAATGATTCTATCCACCCACCTAGAACTCCTATTGTTCAACACATTGTTGAGTGCCATAATAATTTGAGACAAAAAATAGAAAGCCTTCATGAAACTCTTGATCTTCATAATAGCATTATGAAGTGGTGGTTCCCTACACAACTGCATACCAATAAACTAAGGCTGCATTTTTAAAAAAATGTGTTTCATCAAGCTAAAGAACTTAAAAATAAAATAAGTGGATGTGGATATTTGGGTTGAAGTGCACGAATTTGTGACCTCCAACAACTAGAATAACCTTGAGATGAAATTTCTATGAAGAAATCAAGAATAACCTCTCTAGCCTCCTAGCCATGAGTAAATAAATAATCAAGCATGCTACCAATAGCCTCTACATCATTTATAAAGAGCTACATTAAAAAAGAGGGGAAAACTTCTTAGAAGGGTCTTCCAAAATATATTGTAGCCAAAACTATGGCCAAAGCTAGAGACCCAAAAACTCAAATGGTTGATCATGTGGATGTCACATTCAAACATCAAGTTAATCTTACAAGAGGCTTACAAAATTTGGTTTCAGATAATGATTAGTCTTTATTTTTTGGTTTCATTTATTTGTTGATTTTTTGTTGATCTTGTCCAAGCTTGCTAGTTTTGATATTTTTTGGTTATTTATATTTCATATTTGAAGAGATTTTTTCATTTGCCTCTTGATTGGTTCATTGAGCTTTAAACTTATCCCCTTTTATTAATATCAAAGACATCTCATTTATATTAATTATTGTAAAATAATTTAATATAGTTATTATATTAATTCCAACATAATTATAATGTAATATTATATAAATTATACATTATAATTATATTTATATAATATAATACTAATTATGATATAATAGAGATATTGATAATAATAATTAATTAATATCTATATTAATATTGTTATATTTATTTAAGATTTATTTTATAGTTTTAGTTTTTTAAATATATCATTGTGTTTTAGTTTTATATATATGTTAATGAAAGGTGTTATTATATGGAGCCTAATTAGACTCGGAGGTTAAATTTTCACACTTTTATCAACTCGAATTTCCCCCCAAATTATTCAACGGGAATTTTGGGGTAGTGCCCCCAAGATGGGATCTTGCGGGGTCTAGGGGTAGGGCCCCTGACACACTCCCTGTCGTGATACAAGGCGGGGTCAAGGGGCAACGCCCTGCGAGGGCTTGAGTGCATCGCCCTCAAAACCTCAAACAACCTTTATTTATTTTATAAAGGAATTGGGAGTTATTTTTCTATTGGACAACATAAAAATACCCTATTTTTTAACTAACATAAGTCTTGATAAAACAGCTAAGGGTTAGGGTTTCCATTGATATTGTATTGTAGCATTTGCAACAGTATTGAGTTGTGAGGATTGTTGGTTGTAATCAGTTCAATTTTCTGGATAATAATATTGGACTCTTTGTTGGTGGATGTAGCCTGAGTTTGGATGAACCACATTAAAAATTGTCTCTCTGTGTTTTTATTTCTATGTTTTTAATTCCTCTCTGTAATCTTTATTTGCATTTAATTGATATTTTCTGCATGCAATTCCTAACAAAAGGTGTCTCTTTGATGTAATTATAAAACTTCTCTGAGTGAAATTATTTTTAATTTACAATGTAAATTTATGTGGTTCAAAGTTTACACAATATATAACTCTTCTTTGATTTTATTTTCTTTGGTGGTTTCAAATTATATACAATGAATTGTGGTTGGCATGTCAGTCCATGTGTTGCAACTTTAATATAAAAATTATCAAATTTATTTAAATCTATAGAGAAATTGTCTTATACCTAACCAAACTTGACTTTACCCTATCCTAGCAATTTATCATTTATTTAATTAATTTATCCTTCACCTTTTGTTCGTTGATGGTCAACGCTTCCCTCGGGATTCGTGACATGGACTAACTGCCTCTCGTGGATTTGTTAACTCTGGCAGTTGTATCAGGCATTAACAGGTTGATCTTTTTGTTCAACGACAACTGTGGGCCAACAATTGGTATCAGAGCCAAAGGTGTTGGGTTCGAATCCCCTTGGGTAACGTTGAGGGGGAGTTTGTTGGTAGATGGTCAGCGCTCCCCTCGGGATTCATGACATGGACTAATCACCACCTGTGGATCTATTAACTCTGGCAGTTGTATCAGGCATTAAGAGGTTGATCTTTTGGTGTAATGGCAACTGTGGGCCAACACCTTTATCCTCCATTTTAATTGAATAAGTATATATTAATTTATTTATTTATCTTTCACCTTTATTCTCCATTTTAATTAAATAAATATTTAGTATTTGTTTAATTAATTTATCCTTTTCCTTTTTATCCCACTTTAATTATATAAATATTTATTATTTATTTAAATAATTTATCCTTCCACATCACCCTTATATTATTTAATTAATTATTGAGAGCCACATAACTGAGACCTTTTCTAGATTCACTAAACCTAGACACTTGCCACAAAAGTCAAACTAACTTTGCATCTTAGCCATCCATTTCATACTAAATCTCAAATCTCAACCATTCACATAAGGATATTCCCTATTCAAATTCTAAACTTGCCTCATAGGACACTTGTCATATGACTACAACTTTTGACTCAAACTCTATCATAACCATTAATTAACCAATGTATCTTGGCCCTTGATTTCCCTCTTAGAAATTCTATAAAATAGAGGACTCTCATCCCTTTTTGGAAATCTCTTCTCATCATAGCCTTATGTTGTTGAATTTTTTATTGGATCTTTCAATCATCATAGGGTTATGTTGTTGCACTTTCTATCAAATCCATCTTCATCGTATCCTCGTGTTATCCATTTGATCTCTTATCATCTTAATCCTACTATCAACCTACTAGTTTTATAAGCAACCACATCCCATACATCAAAGGATCACACCAAGATGGTGTTGGATACTACACTTCTAGCTTTATCTAAAGAGAATGAAGGGTTTTAGATGAAGGTATTGTGTGTGTATTGCATTATCTTCTAAGTTATTTGCCTTTAATATTTTCTTGTCTTCATTTTGGCATGTTTGGTGGGACTCCCATCCCTATTTAATCCTTTTCTTTTTAGTTTTTTTTATCCCATCTTGTTGGTTTTTAATTCTTTAATGTAAGCAAAATTGAAGCTAACTTTTACAGGAAAATTTGAAGGCAAAACCTTAGGAATTTAATGATTTCATCATATCCTTCAAACCACTAGGATTTTTTCTATAATTTTTTAACTAACATTTTTGGATGATCTTAGGAAGCTATAAATAAAGTTTGGATTATTAATATTTAGAGATAAATAGAAATCTTATGATTTTCCATAAATATGGTTGTTAGGTTGTAAATTAGTGAATTTTTTAGATATTTTTATACTTATACAAAGCTCTCATAAATTTCCCTCCCGTTTATGGGGTGTGTAAGGATGATCTTAGTAGTAATATGAGAGTAGATGTAAAATGGTATCAGCTGGATGAGGGATGGATCAAGGTGAACTTTGATGGTGCAGCTCAAGGTAATCCAGGACCATCAAAAGTGAGGTGTATTGTAAGGAATCATAATAGGGATTGAATAGCTAAATGGGTGAGGAAATTGGCGGATGAAACTAATAATGAAACAAAGTTTCAAGCTGCCTGGTTGGGCATAAACCTTTGCAAACAATTAGAGATCTCAAAAAATTACCTTGAAGGCAATCCCATGATAGCTATTAATGCAATTCGAATGAGAGAAACCCCAAATTATAAGTTAGACAAATGGCTCTCACGTATTGTTAATGATTTATATGACTTCAAAGATTTTAAAATTTCACGCATTTAAAGAGAAGGAACGTTGAAGCTGGCCAACTCTCTAAATATGTGATTAGTAATGCTAGAGATCTCGATGGGATGCCAGTGTTTATACTAGCCGCCTCACATGCTCAAATGAGCTTGGAGGAATGCGGCAAGTTGAGGCCAATGAAAGGCATGTCAAATGAGTTAAATGATGGACACAGATAGCGATAGATAGAGTTTAAAGTAAGCTGTGGAGGTGTGCAAACAACATAGGTGATCATGGAGACAACCATATGTTTGGGGGCCAAGGAGAGGCAGATGGTGTTTCGTGGAGTGATCTAGATGTGAGGCTCAGACAGATCTTCAATGTCACAAACTAGGAAACCTTGGAGGTGGTGAAACATATTCTAGGCACTAGGTTCCTATTCTCTACCTACAGATTTAGAGTTAACTCTGAAATATCCTCCATGTTTATGGTATGGCTACTTCATGCGCAGGAGGAGAATGCCATGGTCAAATTCTTAATGAGGCATTTGGTAAAGGCATGGTGACGCGAGGCCATGGAGTTTTACCTAAGCATGGTAGTGGGGGGCTAGGTTTGAGGCCTGTTATTGGCATCTGGCCCCAATTAACTCTACATATCAACAAGCCATGGATTCCTTTCCTAATTTGGAGTGTCGATGAAAACATGGAAGCACGAATGAGAGGTGTTAGGGAACTTCACCCTCCTAAAGGAATTAATTAGGGCCAGAAAATTGGTGGCCGAGCTTGTGGTGTTGGTCCTATTGATTGCTAGAGATGACCAGGGAAGGTTCAGGGAGGTGGGAGACAGTGTGAGTGAAGTGGTTATGGAGATAGAGGTTTAGATGGGGGTGACCAGCATGTTTTGAATGTGCCAATGTAAATTTTTATAATTTTGTCATGTTATGATGTTCTGTTAAACGATGTATTTGGGGTTAGGACCCCTGTTGTGCATAACTAATATATAAAACAAATCTCTCATAAATTTAATAGAGATATGTTCTTTGTATTTTTATTTTTGAGGTAAAGGAAGAGACGAAATAATAAGATCTAGATTTTTCATAAATATGCATTTTAGGGCATAAATCAATGAATTTTATAGATATATTTATTTTTTGGAAAGCTGTAAAAAATTCAAAAGATGTTATTCTTTGTATTTTTATATGTAGGATAAAAAATGTTATAAAATAAATGGATTTAGTTTGACTATGTGAAATAAATAACTCTAAAATTGTAATCTTGTGATAAACATGTGTTTTCTTTGCATATATTTTGCTGCACCATAACATTACCTTTTGATCTTTGCAAGGGTTTTTATTATAGTTTATAATTCATTTTATTACATCAAAATCCTTTGTCTAAGACTATCTTTCAAACTACTAACATATTTGTGTTGTAGATGCATTTGTCCAATGAATTATCATTTGACTAGTCTTAGTGACAAACTTATTTTCTTAAGGTTAATGAAAATTGTTTTTTGTGTCTTTGGGAGAGTGATGTGTATGACCTCCTCTTGCACCTTTGTGTGATATTGAGGATACAAGTATCACTTACTCTCTCTTTTTTAATTGTTATCCCAAGGAACCCAACGTGTGTATGCTCTCCCCTTGCATTTCATGTGACCTTGGGTGATTGAAAACACTTGGATCATTCATTTTAGGAGGCCTTCCTAGGGATTTGATCACCCTAGGGGATGGCCTCAACTCCTATGTTTTGATGGAGTATAAAGAGTGGGGGGTGAATTGAAAAACACCCCGCTTGGAAGTGGAATCATGTTAATCTAGGCTAAGCCTCCCAAAAATTTATACCTTGAAGAAGTGAAGGTAGAGAGTAGATTATTCTCTCTTGAATGTTTGAAAATTTTCCCTTCCATCTATGGATTTGGTCTCACATACCCTTGAGGTATTTAGATGACACACTAGTAACCTTGTTCATACTAGTTTAAGACCTTTTATCCGTTATTCCTTATGGAACATCATTGTTGGGGGTGGAAAGTTCTCACATGTACCTCCATGTGGTGAGATAGACATTACTTTGGGAAGGGTTAGACCTCCAAGTTAAGGGGTGTAATATGGTTCATAAACTTGCATTCCCTATCTATCCATTCATGTGGTAGATGGTCTTAATGGAATGGATGTCACCATTCTCATATATTTGGGACAAAAGTGGTCATTGTGAGTCCATGAGGAATAACATTCCCACTTGAATAATATAGGCTTGTGCAAGTGTTTGGTGTGTTTTCTTGTGTAAAACCACTACATACCTATCTTTCCAATTCCTCCTAGTCATTTTTTTTGTTTGTGTTCTTTAAAACCTATCTCCTAGTTAAGGAAGAAAAAACTTAATCCAAATCCAACTAATCTTCCAATATTTTCACCTAAATTGATTTATCCATCTAAACCACCCAAAAGCATCTATCCTCATTCCAATCTTATCCCTTATCCATCTAAATTCATCCAAACTTATCCTTCACTCATTTAAATATTTCCAATCCAACAACATAACTCTTCATCCATGATCCTTTATGGGGGTGTGTTATATGGTATGTATGGAGAATTTTGATATTGTGTATGCAATGGGGATAGTGGTGGAGGTGTGTCATATGTGCCTTGTGCATTATGGTTCAAAACATTTTGTTTCATGCTTACATATAGTTGTTGGGGGTTGTAGTACAAGCCTTGTTGTTGTTGTTGTGCAAGAACTTGTTATTGTTGAGCATACTATTGTGCTTGCAATTATTGGGATTGTAATTATGCTTGTTGTTGTGCTTGTAGTTGAGCAAGTGTTATTGCACTTGTAGTTGAGCTTGTTGTTGTTGGGCTTGTAATTGAGCCTATTGTTGTTGGGCTTGTAATTGCACTTGTTGTTGTTGTGCCAGCAATTATGCTTGTTTTTTTTACGCTAGCAATTGCGCTTGTTGTTGTTGCGCTAGCAATTGCACTTGTTGCAATTGAGCTTGGTGTTGTCATTGATTTACAATAGGTTGTTGATAAGCCAATGTGTTTGGTCCTTGAGATTGTGAAATGACGTTTTGGTTTGGGACAAGCTTACTTGCTTGGATGTATTGGCTTGAGATGTTTTGATTTTGTGGAACGAGTAGTGGATTTTGAGGGATCATGGTGTGAGTGATTTGTGGGTTGAGTTGATTTTGGGGTGGTTGATATGTGATCAAAGGGTTGGACATTTGATTTGGATTTGGTACATTTTTTCCTTGATTTTGTGTTATCATTCCTTGTAAAATTTGAGATTGGGATGGAGGAATGTAGGCTTGAGGTCTAATTGGATTTTGCATTATTTTGGAGACCAAAGGTTGAGATGGTGCCACTCGTTGTTGTGATGTTAGTGGCATACTTTGACTTTGGATCAATTCATTGGAAGAATTCCCTTGGTTGATTTGATGTTGAGGGACCAATGGGTTGGATGCATTTCCTTGATGTTTTTGATTTAGGACTAATAGTTTCCTTTATTGATGGGATTTATGACTAATGGGTTTGATGTGTTTCCTTGGTTGATTTGAGGGACTATTGGAACCGTTTGACTTTGAGGGTCAATTGAATGGTTTGATGTTTGACCTTGTTGTGTTAGGGATTGAACTTTTACTATGGTGTTAACTTTTCCTTATTGATCCACTTGGGGTGTTTGACTCACTTGACATTTTTGAACAATAGGAATACTTTGGGAACTTGTTGTAGTGGAAGCATTTGGTTATGCATGAAATGTTGGTGTCTAATTTTTGTTTTGGGGGATAGTTGTGTCTTGGGTTCCCAACGCTGTGTTGTTTCCTAGATTGGGAGTGATTCCAAGTTGAGTTGCAAGGCTAGTACTCAAAGGTTAACTTGGCGTGTGTGATCAAGATGGTTGAGTGATAGATTGAGCAACACCTTGTACCAAAGGTTGCGTAATGGATGGTTGAGGAATAGATGCCATGTATCCCAAAGGTTTCTCCCTAATTGTGTCCAAATAAAATGTTGAAGCGAGTTTAGCCCTTTCTTTAAGCAAGGCTAACATGTATTGTGTTGGGTTTAATTTCATCAAAGTAGTAATGATATGGTGCATTTTGGGATCTTGTTGGTACTCAAGTAATTCCTTTGTGGTCAGCTCAAGTGGAATTTTAGTAACATCCTCTACTTCACACCCCATTTATAGTGAAGTTTGTGGTGGATTTTTTGATGGGATTGGGTAACTTATAGGATTGAATTCTTGTTGGTTGGGATCACTCATGGTAGATGAAATTTTGTTTTGCTCTATGTCTTTCTTGTATTATGATCTTGTTGTTACCACAAATTTTGGATCAAATTTGGGAGTATTGTGTTGGGATTTATATTGTTGGAACTCTTGGGTTGATTTAAATTTTAGTAAAAGTGACCCTCCAAGGTGTCTAGGACCAATGATATGAATGGATGATGAAAGAGGTGAATGATATGGATGATGAACTTTTAATTTTGGACAACACTAGAATAAAGGTTTGATGTTTGTGTTTTGGATAAGGATGCT
>VDFB02040842.1:111209-175950 GCA_007258455.2 Sequoia sempervirens
AGGGAGTTAGAGAGAGAGAGAGAAACTTGAGAGAGGGAGAGGGGGTAGGAGGGAGAGACTTGAGAGAGAGAGAGAGGGTAGAGGGCTTAAGGGTTTAGGGTTTAAGGTTTAGGGTTAAGGGTAGAGGGGATGTAGATAGAGGGATTCAGTGAGAGAGAGAGGGAGTGGGAGAGATAGAGGGAGTGGGTAGAGGGTAAAGGGTTAAGGGTAGAGAGAGAATGGGGTATAGAGGGATAGATAGGTAGAGAGAAGTAGAGAGGGAAGGTGAGATAGAGGGAGATGTAGGGATGGAGAGAGAGAGGTAGGTAGAGAGAGGGAGGGGAGATATAGAGAAGTAGAGAGGGAAGGAGAGATGGATGGAGAGGTAGGGATAGAGGGAGAGATAAGGATTTAGAGAGAGAGTGAGAGAGAGCAATAGAGAGAGAGGTAGGTAAGGAGAGGGAGGGCGAGATAAAGAGAAATAGATATGAAAGGAGAGATAGAGTGAGAGGTAGGGATGGAGAGAGAGGTGAGACAAAAATAGAGAGAGGTCTAGGTAGATAGAGGGAGGAGGAGATAAAGAGAAGTATAGAGGGAAGGAGAGAGGGAGGAAGAGGTAGGGAGGGAGAGAGAGAGATGAGAGAGATAAGAGAGAGGAGGGAGGGGTAGGTAGGGAGAGAGAGGTGAGATAGAGAGAAAGAGAGTAGAGAGGGAAGGGGAGAGAGAGAAGTAAGATAGGTGATAGAGATGTGTGATTGAGAGAGAAGTAGAGAGGTAAGAAGGAAGGTGGAGAGATTGAGAGGGAAGGAGGGGGGAGAGAGAAAGAGGTGTAGAGGGATAAGTTAGATAGTGAGAAGTAGAGAGCGAAGGTGGGTGAAAGGAGGAGAGAGAGAGAGGGAGAGAGAGAGGGGGAGAGAGAGGTGAGATCGAGAGAAGTAGAAAGGGAAGGAGAGAGAGGGGGAGATAGAGAAAATTAGAGAGGGAGGGAGGGAAGGAGAGAGAGGTGAGATAGAAAGAACTAGAGAGGGAAGGAGAGAGAATGGCGAGATAGAGAGTAGAGAGGGAAGAAAAGAGTGAGAGAGAAAGAGGGGAGAGAGAGGGAGAGAGGGATAGGTAGGTATAGAGAGAGGTGATATAGAGAGTAGAAAGAGATATATAGAGATAAAAGGAGAGGGAGGGGATATAGAGAAATATAGAGAGGGGAGGGAGGGAGGGAGATAGATATTAGAGAGGGAAGGAGAGAGAGATGGACATGTAGAGACGTATCTCTTGAGCTCAAGAGAGAGAGTGTCAGATAAAGGGATGGAGATAGTGAGTGAGAGAGAGGTCTAGAGAATAAGAGATGAAAATGAGATAGAGAGAGAAAGATGAAATTTGACCTCCTGATTTCTAAAATTTGACATGTTGATTACTGAAATTTGACTAAGTCTAATTTTTTTAAAAATCTTTCAAAAACTAGAATTTTCATTATAACTCCTACAGATCTAAAACCACTCTCAAACATCCTACCTATATATATGAAATATAACTTAAAGTATAAGAAAGTAAATGTCCATATGTAAATGTCAACTTATACTTAAATGTTTATTTCATGTATATAGTTTCCTTGGTAGAGAAAGAGAAAATCAAAGAGTTTAGAGAAATGCATTCCAAAAGTCATGAATTACATTTGGCGAGCGCCAAATGAACCAACCCATTTGGCGCATGCCAAATTTGGCTTGCACCAAATAGGTTGCATTGGGAAGTACCAACCCAATGGGTTGGATTTTGCATTGGGCATCCAACCCAAAGGTTTGGACAACCCTTTCATGCAAAAGATGGGATTTTTTGAAAGGGTGCCAAATTTCCTCATATTTTTGTTTGTGCTCCCCATCTCATTTGCACGTATTTCAATGCAAGTTTATTAAAAAAACTATGATAGCGTTAACCTCTCTCTTAGCTATCTAAATATATAATTCTTTTTTCATTTTGATTTAGTTAAGGTTTTGATCTATAGCTTCTATTATAAATGCCTCTTTTTTTGCTCAAAAACCAACATGTGCTAGTTTTAGGATATATTTTTACTCATTCATCAAAACATTAAATAAATTACATTTTTTGAAACTAGACTCCATTCTACACATGATGAAAAAAAATTCAATTTTTGATTAGTTTTCAAAAAATTTAGAGGGGAGCACGCTCAAATTTTAGCTTTTCAGGATGTGTCCACTTTGAAAATCATAGAATATTATATATTCATTAAAAAAAAAATTTGAAAGAAGGAGGATAAACTAAATGGTGTTAGCTAATTTCTCACTATTGGGATTTTTGAAATTCTAAAAAAAAGTTAATCAAAAAGGGGGGAGCCCTTAGGTGCTCTGCTATTTTTTTTTTATAAAAACATGACCTATTTCCCCCCCCCAACTTTTTGAGACCCTTAATCTTCATTAATTTCAAAAAGAATTAGTAGCTTAGATACTAGGCTCGGAGCACTTCAACTTTTGTTCTTGCTACATCTTGAAATTTTGAGCGTAACTACCTTCATTTTCTTGTGCAAATCAGATTTTGTTGATTTCAGAAAAAAAGTGGCATCTTAAGGGCCAAAATTGAGTCACAGATCCATGCACTTACCTAGTGTATTCTTTGCTTGCCATGCTTGTCTAACCTTTTAGTGTGTATCCTCTCCCCTACACTTCATGCAATCCTGGGTGAAGAGAAACACTCTAAGTTTATAAACTTTTTTTAGTCACCCCAAGGATTTGTTATGTATCCACTCCCCTTGTGATTTGTGTGATCTTGGGTGAAGAGAAATATCATTCTCTTATCTTTATTAGAGAGGGCCTGCCATTGAGATACATCCTGCAATGGAGAACTCATGGTGACCTTCAAGCACATTTATCAATGGGTATATAAAGTGTGTGAAAACCAAAGTAAGTAGCACAAATATGTGAGTGTTATACCTTGAGGGCCTACTATCATGCAAATGAATGGGTCGCTTAGGGGAAGCTAGAGACTTTATTGTCTCCCGTTTGAAGTATACCTTTGGTGTTCATAGTGCCACTAAAAAATTTTGTATCTAGAGGCCAACCAAGTTTTTTGAAATGTCCATTGAAGTAGTGCATGGGAGGCACACCACTCTCTGAAGTTATTTATCATGTGTGATTTATAGTTGAGGCATAAAGGTTAAAATTTCATTCTCTTGTACAAATCTAGGCATATCAAGATGATAGTACATTTCCTTAATATGGCCTATTTGACCCCTCTATAATTTTGGATTTAAAATTATTCCTTTTCGGGTGAGGTAATCCTACTAAGAAGTGACGTATCTTTATTCCTCTAGATTGTTAAGTGATTGATTTTGTTGGCCAAACTAGTATGTCTTATGGAAGAAGACTTGTGAAATATCTTCCATATTGATTGAGTCGATTTAACACATTTCTTGGAATTCAAACAACTCAAACAAACATCAACATGGTCAAAAATTTCAAACCCTTTGTTTATATGTGAGTGCACTTCAAGGACAATATATTGTTGCATACCTCTAAATATATCTTGTTTTTTCAAAATAATATATTAGTGTTTTCCCACTATATTTGACCACATCTCTACTCACTTATATCAAAGTCAACCTAGGAAACTATGGCTTAGCTCTTTGATTTTAAAAATGTCAAGATTTTATGGAAATTTTTTTGCCTTGTCATATACATTCTTAGTTTAAACTTAATCAAGATATTTGATTTGGTAAAAGCAATCTCATTAATCAAAGAATAACTCAATTGAAACCATAAAGTAGTTAAACCTTGGTTTCATTTTCAAATATCTTGACTTCCAAAATAACAAAGAGAAAACAAGGAAACACATACCAAAACATTGTATCAAAGTTCCACCATGAAACAAGCATTGATTTCTTAGGTTTATCACTCCAAGGGAAAAGCATGTTTTTCAATACCTTGATCTTGTAGACAAGTCCCTCTTACGTTTAAACATTACAATCAATCATCCCATTCATATCCAAACATTTAACATCTCATCTCACCAACAACCTCCTAGACTTAGGTTATCATCAACCAAATCACCTAGTTTAGTTATATGTTGGGAATGAATCCTTTTTTATACATTTAGTTAGATTAGAAAACATCTCCTTTTGAACAAGTTTATCCTAAGGTCAAAAGTCTACCTTTAGGATTCACAAGTTCATTAGCATCCTTATCCAAAACACAAACATCAAACCTTTATTCTAGTGTTGTCCAAAATTAAAAGTTCATCATCCATATCATTCACCTCTTTCATCATCCATTCATATCATTGGTCCTAGACACCTTGGAGGGTCACTTTTACTAAAATTTAAATCAACCCAAGAGTTCCAACAATATAAATCCCAACACAATACTCCCAAATTTGATCCAAAATTTGTGGTAACAACAAGATCATAATACAAGAAAGACATAGAGCAAAACAAAATTTCATCTACCATGAGTGATCCCAACCAACAAGAATTCAATCCTATAAGTTACCCAATCCCATCAAAAAATCCACCACAAACTTCACTATAAATGGGGTGTGAAGTAGAGGATGTTACTAAAATTCCACTTGAGCTGACCACAAAGGAATTACTTGAGTACCAACAAGATCCCAAAATGCACCATATCATTACTACTTTGATGAAATTAAACCCAACACAATACATGTTAGCCTTGCTTAAAGAAAGGGCTAAACTCGCTTCAACATTTTATTTGGACACAATTAGGGAGAAACCTTTGGGATACATGGCATCTATTCCTCAACCATCCATTACGCAACCTTTGGTACAAGGTGTTGCTCAATCTATCACTCAACCATCTTGATCACACACGCCAAGTTAACCTTTGAGTACTAGCCTTGCAACTCAACTTGGAATCACTCCCAATCTAGGAAACAACACAGCGTTGGGAACCCAAGACACAACTATCCCCCAAAACAAAAATTAGACACCAACATTTCATGCATAACCAAATGCTTCCACTACAACAAGTTCCCAAAGTATTCCTATTGTTCAAAAATGTCAAGTGAGTCAAACACCCCAAGTGGATCAATAAGGAAAAGTTAACACCATAGTAAAAGTTCAATCCCTAACACAACAAGGTCAAACATCAAACCATTCAATTGACCCTCAAAGTCAAACGGTTCCAATAGTCCCTCAAATCAACCAAGGAAACACATCAAACCCATTAGTCATAAATCCCATCAATAAAGGAAACTATTAGTCCTAAATCAAAAACATCAAGGAAATGCATCCAACCCATTGGTCCCTCAACATCAAATCAACCAAGGGAATTCTTCCAATGAATTGATCCAAAGTCAAAGTATGCCACTAACATCACAACAACGAGTGGCACCATCTCAACCTTTGGTCTCCAAAATAATGCAAAATCCAATTAGACCTCAAGCCTACATTCCTCCATCCCAATCTCAAATTTTACAAGGAATGATAACACAAAATCAAGGAAAAAATGTACCAAATCCAAATCAAATGTCCAACCCTTTGATCACATATCAACCACCCCAAAATCAACTCAACCCACAAATCACTCACACCATGATCCCTCAAAATCCACTACTCGTTCCACAAAATCAAAACATCTCAAGCCAATACATCCAAGCAAGTAAGCTTGTCCCAAACCAAAACGTCATTTCACAATCTCAAGGACCAAACACATTGGCTTATCAACAACCTATTGTAAATCAATGACAACACCAAGCTCAATTGCAACAAGTGCAATTGCTAGCGCAACAACAACAAGCGCAATTGCTAGCGTAAAAAAAACAAGCATAATTGCTGGCACAACAACAACAAGTGCAATTACAAGCCCAACAACAATAGGCTCAATTACAAGCCCAACAACAACAAGCTCAACTACAAGTGCAATAACACTTGCTCAACTACAAGCACAACAACAAGCATAATTACAATCCCAATAATTGCAAGCACAATAGTATGCTCAACAATAACAAGTTCTTGCACAACAACAACAACAAGGCTTGTACTACAACCCCCAACAACTATATGTAAGCATGAAACAAAATGTTTTGAACCATAATGCACAAGGCACATATGACACACCTCCACCACTATCCCCATTGCATACACAATATCAAAATTCTCCATACATACCATATAACACACCCCCATAAAGGATCATGGATGAAGAGTTATGTTGTTGGATTGGAAATATTTAAATGAGTGAAGGATAAGTTTGGATGAATTTAGATGGATAAGGGATAAGATTGGAATGAGGATAGATGCTTTTGGGTGGTTTAGATGGATAAATCAATTTAGGTGAAAATATTGGAAGATTAGTTGGATTTGGATTAAGTTTTTTCTTCCTTAACTAGGAGATAGGTTTTAAAGAACACAAACAAAAAAAATGACTAGGAGGAATTGGAAAGATAGGTATGTAGTGGTTTTACACAAGAAAACACACCAAACACTTGCACAAGCCTATATTATTCAAGTGGGAATGTTATTCCTCATGGACTCACAATGACCACTTTTGTCCCAAATATATGAGAATGGTGACATCCATTCCATTAAGACCATCTACCACATGAATGGATAGATAGGGAATGCAAGTTTATGAACCATATTACACCCCTTAACTTGGAGGTCTAACCCTTCCCAAAGTAATGTCTATCTCACCACATGGAGGTACATGTGAGAACTTTCCACCCCCAACAATGATGTTCCATAAGGAATAACGGATAAAAGGTCTTAAACTAGTATGAACAAGGTTACTAGTGTGTCATCTAAATACCTCAAGGGTATGTGAGACCAAATCCATAGATGGAAGGGAAAATTTTCAAACATTCAAGAGAGAATAATCTACTCTCTACCTTCACTTCTTCAAGGTATAAATTTTTGGGAGGCTTAGCCTAGATTAACATGATTCCACTTCCAAGCGGGGTGTTTTTCAATTCACCCCCCACTCTTTATACTCCATCAAAACATAGGAGTTGAGGCCATCCCCTAGGGTGATCAAATCCCTAGGAAGGCCTCCTAAAATGAATGATCCAAGTGTTTTCAATCACCCAAGGTCACATGAAATGCAAGGGGAGAGCATACACACGTTGGGTTCCTTGGGATAACAATTAAAAAAGAGAGAGTAAGTGATACTTGTATCCTCAATATCACACAAAGGTGCAAGAGGAGGTCATACACATCACTCTCCCAAAGACACAAAAAACAATTTTCATTAACCTTAAGAAAATAAGTTTGTCACTAAGACTAGTCAAATGATAATTCATTGGACAAATGCATCTACAACACAAATATGTTAGTAGTTTGAAAGATAGTCTTAGACAAAGGATTTTGATGTAATAAAATGAATTATAAACTATAATAAAAACCCTTGCAAAGATCAAAAGGTAATGTTATGGTGCAGCAAAATATATGCAAAGAAAACACATGTTTATCACAAGATTACAATTTTAGAGTTATTTATTTCACATAGTCAAACTAAATCCATTTATTTTATAACATTTTTTATCCTACATATAAAAATACAAAGAATAACATCTTTTGAATTTTTTACAGCTTTCCAAAAAATAAATATATCTATAAAATTCATTGATTTATGCCCTAAAATGCATATTTATGAAAAATCTAGATCTTATTATTTCGTCTCTTCCTTTACCTCAAAAATAAAAATACAAAGAACATATCTCTATTAAATTTATGAGAGATTTGTTTTATATATTAGTTATGCACAACAGGGGTCCTAACCCCAAATACATCGTTTAACAGAACATCATAACATGACAAAATTATAAAAATTTACATTGGCACATTCAAAACATGCTGGTCACCCCCATCTAAACCTCTATCTCCATAACCACTTCACTCACACTGTCTCCCACCTCCCTGAACCTTCCCTGGTCATCTCTAGCAATCAATAGGACCAACACCACAAGCTCGGCCACCAATTTTCTGGCCCTAATTAATTCCTTTAGGAGGGTGAAGTTCCCTAACACCTCTCATTCGTGCTTCCATGTTTTCATCGACACTCCAAATTAGGAAAGGAATCCATGGCTTGTTGATATGTAGAGTTAATTGGGGCCAGATGCCAATAACAGGCCTCAAACCTAGCCCCCCACTACCATGCTTAGGTAAAACTCCATGGCCTCGCGTCACCATGCCTTTACCAAATGCCTCATTAAGAATTTGACCATGGCATTCTCCTCCTGCGCATGAAGTAGCCATACCATAAACATGGAGGATATTTCAGAGTTAACTCTAAATCTGTAGGTAGAGAATAGGAACCTAGTGCCTAGAATATGTTTCACCACCTCCAAGGTTTCCTAGTTTGTGACATTGAAGATCTGTCTGAGCCTCACATCTAGATCACTCCACGAAACACCATCTGCCTCTCCTTGGCCCCCAAACATATGGTTGTCTCCATGATCACCTATGTTGTTTGCACACCTCCACAGCTTACTTTAAACTCTATCTATCGCTATCTGTGTCCATCATTTAACTCATTTGACATGCCTTTCATTGGCCTCAACTTGCCGCATTCCTCCAAGCTCATTTGAGCATGTGAGGCGGCTAGTATAAACACTGGCATCCCATCGAGATCTCTAGCATTACTAATCACATATTTAGAGAGTTGGCCAGCTTCAACGTTCCTTCTCTTTAAATGCGTGAAATTTTAAAATCTTTGAAGTCATATAAATCATTAACAATACGTGAGAGCCATTTGTCTAACTTATAATTTGGGGTTTCTCTCATTCGAATTGCATTAATAGCTATCATGGGATTGCCTTCAAGGTAATTTTTTGAGATCTCTAATTGTTTGCAAAGGTTTATGCCCAACCAGGCAGCTTGAAACTTTGTTTCATTATTAGTTTCATCCGCCAATTTCCTCACCCATTTAGCTATTCAATCCCTATTATGATTCCTTACAATACACCTCACTTTTGATGGTCCTGGATTACCTTGAGCTGCACCATCAAAGTTCACCTTGATCCATCCCTCATCCAGCTGATACCATTTTACATCTACTCTCATATTACTACTAAGATCATCCTTACACACCCCATAAACGGGAGGGAAATTTATGAGAGCTTTGTATAAGTATAAAAATATCTAAAAAATTCACTAATTTACAACCTAACAACCATATTTATGGAAAATCATAAGATTTCTATTTATCTCTAAATATTAATAATCCAAACTTTATTTATAGCTTCCTAAGATCATCCAAAAATGTTAGTTAAAAAATTATAGAAAAAATCCTAGTGGTTTGAAGGATATGATGAAATCATTAAATTCCTAAGGTTTTGCCTTCAAATTTTCCTGTAAAAGTTAGCTTCAATTTTGCTTACATTAAAGAATTAAAAACCAACAAGATGGGATAAAAAAAACTAAAAAGAAAAGGATTAAATAGGGATGGGAGTCCCACCAAACATGCCAAAATGAAGACAAGAAAATATTAAAGGCAAATAACTTAGAAGATAATGCAATACACACACAATACCTTCATCTAAAACCCTTCATTCTCTTTAGATAAAGCTAGAAGTGTAGTATCCAACACCATCTTGGTGTGATCCTTTGATGTATGGGATGTGGTTGCTTATAAAACTAGTAGGTTGATAGTAGGATTAAGATGATAAGAGATCAAATGGATAACACGAGGATACGATGAAGATGGATTTGATAGAAAGTGCAACAACATAACCCTATGATGATTGAAAGATCCAATAAAAAATTCAACAACATAAGGCTATGATGAGAAGAGATTTCCAAAAAGGGATGAGAGTCCTCTATTTTATAGAATTTCTAAGAGGGAAATCAAGGGCCAAGATACATTGGTTAATTAATGGTTATGATAGAGTTTGAGTCAAAAGTTGTAGTCATATGACAAGTGTCCTATGAGGCAAGTTTAGAATTTGAATAGGGAATATCCTTATGTGAATGGTTGAGATTTGAGATTTAGTATGAAATGGATGGCTAAGATGCAAAGTTAGTTTGACTTTTGTGGCAAGTGTCTAGGTTTAGTGAATCTAGAAAAGGTCTCAGTTATGTGGCTCTCAATAATTAATTAAATAATATAAGGGTGATGTGGAAGGATAAATTATTTAAATAAATAATAAATATTTATATAATTAAAGTGGGATAAAAAGGAAAAGGATAAATTAATTAAACAAATACTAAATATTTATTTAATTAAAATGGAGAATAAAGGTGAAAGATAAATAAATAAATTAATATATAGATCAACCTGTTAATGCCTGATACAATTAACAAATCCACGAGATAGTCCATGTCACGAATCCCGAGGGAAGCGTTGACCATCAACGAACAAAAGGTGAAGGATAAATTAATAAATAAATAAATGATAAATTGCTAGGATAGGGTAAAGTCAAGTTTGGTTAGGTATAAGACAATTTCTCTATAGATTTAAATAAATTTGATAATTTTTATATTAAAGTTGCAACACATGGACTGACATGCCAACCACAATTCATTGTATATAATTTGAAACCACCAAAGAAAATAAAATCAAAGAAGAGTTATATATTGTGTAAACTTTGAACCACATAAATTTACATTGTAAATTAAAAATAATTTCACTCAGAGAAGTTTTATAATTACATCAAAGAGACACCTTTTGTTAGGAATTGCATGCAGAAAATATCAATTAAATGCAAATAAAGATTACAGAGAGGAATTAAAAACATAGAAATAAAAACACAGAGAGACAATTTTTAATGTGGTTCATCCAAACTCAGGCTACATCCACCAACAAAGAGTCCAATATTATTATCCAGAAAATTGAACTGATTACAACCAACAATCCTCACAACTCAATACTGTTGCAAATGCTACAATACAATATCAATGGAAACCCTAACCCTTAGCTGTTTTATCAAGACTTATGTTAGTTAAAAAATAGGGTATTTTTATGTTGTCCAATAGAAAAATAACTCCCAATTCCTTTATAAAATAAATAAAGGTTGTTTGAGGTTTTGAGGGCGATGCACTCAAGCCCTCGCAGGGCGTTGCCCCTTGACCCCGCCTTGTATCACGACAGGGAGTGTGTCAGGGGCCCTACCCCTAGACCCCGCAAGATCCCATCTTGGGGGCACTACCCCAAAATTCCCGTTGAATAATTTGGGGGGAAATTCGAGTTGATAAAAGTGTGAAAATTTAACCTCCGAGTCTAATTAGGCTCCATATAATAACACCTTTCATTAACATATATATAAAACTAAAACACAATGATATATTTAAAAAACTAAAACTATAAAATAAATCTTAAATAAATATAACAATATTAATATAGATATTAATTAATTATTATTATCAATATCTCTATTATATCATAATTAGTATTATATTATATAAATATAATTATAATGTATAATTTATATAATATTACATTATAATTATGTTGGAATTAATATAATAACTATATTAAATTATTTTACAATAATTAATATAAATGAGATGTCTTTGATATTAATAAAAGGGGATAAGTTTAAAGCTCAATGAACCAATCAAGAGGCAAATGAAAAAATCTCTTCAAATATGAAATATAAATAACCAAAAAATATCAAAACTAGCAAGCTTGGACAAGATCAACAAAAAATCAACAAATAAATGAAACCAAAAAATAAAGACTAATCATTATCTGAAACCAAATTTTGTAAGCCTCTTGTAAGATTAACTTGATGTTTGAATGTGACATCCACATGATCAACCATTTGAGTTTTTGGGTCTCTAGCTTTGGCCATAGTTTTGGCTACAATATATTTTGGAAGACCCTTCTAAGAAGTTTTCCCCTCTTTTTTAATGTAGCTCTTTATAAATGATGTAGAGGCTATTGGTAGCATGCTTGATTATTTATTTACTCATGGCTAGGAGGCTAGAGAGGTTATTCTTGATTTCTTCATAGAAATTTCATCTCAAGGTTATTCTAGTTGTTGGAGGTCACAAATTCGTGCACTTCAACCCAAATATCCACATCCACTTATTTTATTTTTAAGTTCTTTAGCTTGATGAAACACATTTTTTTAAAAATGCAGCCTTAGTTTATTGGTATGCAGTTGTGTAGGGAACCACCACTTCATAATGCTATTATGAAGATCAAGAGTTTCATGAAGGCTTTCTATTTTTTGTCTCAAATTATTATGGCACTCAACAATGTGTTGAACAATAGGAGTTCTAGGTGGGTGGATAGAATCATTTCTTAGATCTTTATCTTGGGAAATTATGTCGTGATTTTTAGTTCTATATCTTTGGTTCTTGCTAACATTGGATTTGCTAGAGGAGTTGAGGACATGATTGGTTTTAGGGGAATCATTAATCAAAGTAGCTTTTCCTTTTTCATATTTTTTGGAGGAATGTAGACAAGAGGATTTGTAGCATCAACCTTAGCTTGGGGTTAGCAAGGGGCACCAAAATCTTAACTATATGGGTTTCAATAGGTTTTTCTTGCACAATAATTTGGGGTGCTAAGGGGAATTTGGTTTGGGGAGACAAATTTTCAAAATAAGGAAGGAAGATTAACCAACAAATTTGGGGGAGTTAGGGTTGCGTCTATAATTATAGGATTTCAACTCATATCTATACATGTAATAGATAATCCCTTAATGGAGAGGTAGAGCAATTTATTCCAGGAACACATTGAGCATAGATTGTTCAAGGTAAATTTGTAGGAAAAATGGGAAACTCATCTTTTTGGTATGATTGAGATGTTTTAACATAGGAATAAAATGGAATAAACATTTTTAGTTGCCTTCAAAAGTGAAATATCTTATGAGCACCTTGGAAACATTTTTCCATGGCCTTGGTGGTTCCTCCTAATTGAACCTATTTTGGTATATAAAGATTTTATC
The DNA here is from genome assembly GCA_007258455.2 of Sequoia sempervirens. Classification (NCBI taxonomy): domain Eukaryota; kingdom Viridiplantae; phylum Streptophyta; class Pinopsida; order Cupressales; family Cupressaceae; genus Sequoia; species Sequoia sempervirens. The sequence goes on from VDFB02040842.1 coordinate 124,044, forward strand.
CCCTTTTCAAAGTTTTTCATGAACTAGTGGTCTTGAATCTTGATGGTTTTTGAGAGATTGAACCCCTACATATTTAGGCCTATGTCCAAGGCTATGAGTTCCTCAAAAACTTTGAATGAAATTCCCCTAATGTAGACTATGTTGCTCTTGCAACTTTTGACAAATTCATATGATAAATGAGATGTTAATACCAAGTTTTGAGGCCATTAATAACTAGTAATAATGCCAAGTATAGGAAAATGAAAGTGTAAAAATCAAATGGAAAGGGTTTTGATATTTTTATATTGTTACTCTAGTTTTAGTTTGAAATGGCTATGGATATGGTGAAGAATTGATATAGATCATTTATGAGAATCTCGTTTAAGGTGAATAATTGATGTGGTATGGATTATTCACAATGAAAAATTGACTATGTTTCACAAAAAAGTTAATAAATTCCAATATACATGTTTCCATGAATCTAGTATTCTAACCATGAAACCAATATTGAATTTATAACTCCATAATCATTAATCAAATAATCACTTCTTTTGTAAAATTTATTTTAATTACTGACTTCTAATATCCTAAATATAAAATAGTCAATAATTTTTAAAAGCCTTAAGTCAATAGGGCTATAACACTTTGGCCTTCCCTTTTGATTGTTTTGCATGTAAGCTTGACTTTATTTAAAGCATTAACTTTATATAACAATCAAGTTTTGATCAAAAAAATTAATTTGATAAGAAAATCAATTAGTTAACCTTGTGTAAAATTAATTTATTATAATTTATTTTAATTATCAATATCTTCTAGTCATTATTTATATATACTCATTTTATTATTTAGTAAAAAATGGTTCATTAAACTCTATTATATATACCTATTTATGGATTTTAACTATATAAAAATTTAATTAATTATAGCTTAAAGTCCTTAGGGATGGTCGTTCAAGAGTTGATGCACATCTTTATTGCTTATACATTACATTGCATTGGTCAATATATATACATAATATATATGATCCACTATCCCTACCACGACCACGACAATACTAACCATGGCCAAAGAAATAAATTAAGGGATATAATGGGAGGAGTTTGTGGTTACATAGTTGGCCTTTCCCATAGGTTTGACCCTTATGTGATGGGACGAGAATATTCACTGCACCCTATAATATAGACCAAATCTTAAGGTGAACACACTATAAAATGCTTTAATAGCATGCTAATTATATTTTCTCTTGATTTATATAAATACTAACATAACAATTAAAAATATTGAGCAATTAAAATATGAACTAAAAGATAATAACGATAATTTATATTTTAAATATTATTTATTAAAATATCATATAAATTAAAAAAAAAAAAAACTTATAATTAATTCACATTGGGAGGGACTTGTTAGTAATGGATAAGGAGAGTCGCAAATTTATTGGAGAAGGCTGGTGCGGGAGGAGTTACTGAAGGTTCGTGCGTGCATGTTCCTGCAAAGGTTGTTGCTTGGTACCTATGGCTTGTAACAAGCTGGGGCTTTATTCTTTCCTATTGCATAGGGGTTGGGGGGTGTTTGTTGTGGTGGTTTGGGGGTTGTGTGTTGTGGGGGAAGCAGGTGGTGGAAGCGGTGTGGGTTTGGAGAGGGTGCTACGGTGTGGGCTGGGTGTTGGGATTCGGTGAGTAGGTATGGCAGAGGCTTCCAAAAGCCTATTCTTGCTGGGCCAAAGCCATCTTAGAATTTTTCGCACCCATGCATGCACAAAAGTTGGATTCGTCCTTTGTGGGTGAGAGCTCTAGGCTCCATAAAGTGAACGGGTGCCTGCCGCGGAGTCAAGATCGATCCATTCTAGTTATTTCTCCCTAATCGGTTTAGGAGGACATAGCTTATTAGAGCCAACATGTTCTGATCTGCAAGTTCTTGGATATTTGTGTCCCTCTCTTGGCATTAGAGTCTTGGATCCATCGAACCTAGCAGGTTGAAGGGGATTTCGATCTATTGGTGGCTACGAATGGCTATTTTATGGTTGATTTTTCTTGCATCTTTGAATCATAATCATGTTTTTGAGGGAGGGTCATATTTTTACAATCATGTTGGCTTGTTCATTAAGCCCTGGCATGGCAGTTTTATTGCGACAGAGGATCTTCCTACATGGGTTCCTGTTTGGGTCCATCTTCCATGGCTACCTTTGGAGTTTTGGAGGGAGGATATTCTACTCTAGATTGCTACTTTGTTGGGGAAGTCAACTGCCACTGCTCATAATAATTTGGATAAAAAGGTATTCTCTTATGCTCGCATCTATGTTGAAATTGATTTAAATAACCCTTTTCTAGATTCTTTGGAAATTTGTATTGGCTCTGCCTCGTGGATTCAACCGCTAGATTATGAGTCCCTTCCTTTTCGTTGCCGCATTTGTCACGAGTATGGACACCTTCAATGCTAGTGTCCTTGGGCACCCAAAGTGCAGGTGCTTCTTCCTCTCCTTCTCCAAGGCCTTTAGTGGAGAAGGGGGATAAAGGTAAGGCATTTGTGGTTGAGGGTGGGCCTGATAAGGATGGCTTTATTCCTATTAAGCAGAGAAATAAAGGGAGGGGGTCAGAAGTGGGCCTATAAAGATAGACAAAGTGATCAGGGTTTCAATTGGTTTAAGGTCCTAGATAATCAGGCTTTGGAGGAAGGGATTCCTATTGAGCTCTCTTCTAGAGCCACTGGTATGGATGTTGGGCTGGATTTAGGGCTAGAGCAAGCAATTGTTGTTCAGAATATTTCTCCTCAGGAAATTGTTGCTAAGGTAGTGTTCTCTTTAGGTAAAGGGTGGGGATCGTCTTCTACTTTGAGGGTGTTGCAATGCCCTCTCAAGAAAGGGCATTTTGAAAATTCTTTGAAAGTTGGTTGTAAGAAGGATGCAAACAAGCTTAAATCTATTGGGGATCTATTGGTGGAATCTGGTTCTGTTAAGACCCTTGAGGCCCACTTCTCTCAACCTTCCTCGTGATTATTCTCTCATGGAATGCAAGGGGGTTGAATAGCACCTCCCATCAAAAGGCTATTCAAGATTTGATTGTTGTTCATTCTCCTGATATCTTTTGTGTTCAGGAAACTAAGCTTCAGGTGGACCTCATGCTTCAACATGCCCCTCATATTTGGTTTTCTGGCCAGTGTCAGTGTATTGGGTCTAAGGGAACCTCTGGGGTTTTGGATCTTTTCTAGGATCCTCATAAGGTTGTTCCTCATTGGTGGATCTCAAGCCAATTTGCTATTTCTATGGTGGCTTTGGTTTTGGAATCTGGTGAGACTATTTTGGTTAGTAATGTTTATGCTCTAATTGAAATCTATGGTAAAATCCAGCTTTGGGCTCATGTCAGATATGTTAGGTCTTGTGCACCCTTTTTTCCTTGGATCTTAGCTGGTGATTTCAATTTTGTGTTGAGCTTGGAGGAGAAAAGGGGAGGGCTACCTAGGCTTGGTCCTGCTTCAAATTTGTTTCAAACTAATGTGGACTCTCTTGCTCTAGTGGATGTAAAACCCTCTAATGGAGTATTCACTTGGAATAATAGAAGGAGTGGGCCTAAAGCGATCTCCCAACGACTTGATCATTTCCTTGTCTCTTGCTCTTGGGTTAGAGGCAGCTTGGTCATTTGCTTCGAGATTCTTGACTGGTGTGGCTTTGATCATTAGCCTATTAAGTTTTTGACTTCAACTTTCCCAAATCCTTTCAAATTCTAGCTAATGTGGCTATGTGATCCATCTTTGGGTGATCTTGTTGCTCAGTGGTGTTGGGATGGCACCCGTGCATATGGATCAGCTATGTATTCTCTAGTTAAGAAGTTGCAATATGTTAAGTATCATCTTAAGCGATAGAATAGGTCGTGTTTTGGTAATTTTCGGGCTAGAACAAGAGAAGCGCAGGATTGCCTCGTTGTTATTACCTGCCAGATTCAGGATTTGGGATTCTTAGAGGCTCTTGGGCATGTTGAGGCCCAGGCTCTGAAATTGGTGGAAGAGTGGGAGCTTCGTGAGGAGATTTTCTAGAAACAAAAGGCTATGATTGATTGGCTTCAAGAGGGTGATAGGAATACAAATTTTTTCCATCATTTGGTGCAAGCTTGTCAGAATAAGTGTTTTATTTCTTCTCTGGTTAACTCTAAGGGTCTTTCAATCTCTTCGCAACAAGCTTTTTCTAGAGAGGCTCATTAGTTCTACTCTAATCTGTTCACTGAGGATTCACTGCTTGTTGAGGCTGATGAGAATAGGGTCCTTGCTTACATTCCCTCTTTAATTTCTAATGAGTTGAATGCTTCTCTTATTCGCCCAGTGACTTTGTCAAAGGTGGAGGAGGTGGTGTTTGGGATGAAAAAGGGGAAAGCTCCTAGCTCGGATGGTTTCCCAGTTGAGTTTTTCTAGGAGTTTTGGGATACTGTGAAGCTGGATTTGTTGGAGGTGGTTTGGGAGTCTCTTCATAGTAAGCAAATGCTTCATGCCCTAAATGCTACTTTTCTAGTTCTCATTCCTAAGAAGGAAGGTGTCGAAAGACTTGATCTCTTTAGACCTATTGCGCTCTATAACGTGGTGTACAAGATTATTACGAAGTTGATTGCTGAGAGGCTTAAATCTTGTTTGCATGTGATAATTTCTGAGGAGCAAGGCGGCTTTGTGGCTGGTCATCAAATTCTGGATGGGGTGGTGGTTGCGTTTGAAGTCATTCATTCCATGGCAACCTCTTAGGATAGGTCTATGTTTATCAAGTTAGATATGGCAAAAGCTTATGACAGAGTTAAATGGAGTTTTCTTCAGAAGATTTTGTTGGCCTTTGGTTTTTCCTTTGACTAGGTGAGCTGGATATTGAGTTGTGTGACCTCTTCCTCCTTCTCGGTTATTGTAAATGGAGAACCTTTAGATCTTTTTGGGGCTACTAGGGGCCTTCGTCAGGGGGACCCACTCTCTCCTTATTTGTTTATTATTATGGCAGAGGGGTTGGGTCAGCTTCTTAATTCTTGGGTTTCACAAGGTTTGATTCATGGGCAGCAGTGGGGGATGGGATTGCCTACACTTTCTCATCTCCAATTTGTGGATGACACCTCTTTAATGGGACCGGCTCATATTAGGGAAGCTGAATCCTTCAGGAAAGCTTTGGACATCTATCTAGCGGCTTTGGGCCAGAAAGTCAATGAGTATAAGTCTTGTATATTCTTCTTTAATACTCCTCAAGCTATCTAGTAGTGGATTGCAACTATTCTACGGTTTCAAATTGGGTCTCTTCCCTTTGTCTACTTGGGTATTCCTCTTGCTATTGGTCGTCAGCCCAGGTTCTCTTGGTAGCTTCTGCTTGATAAGCTTAGGTGGAAGGTTACTCATTGGACTCGTCATTGGTTGTCTACTGCTGCTAGAGTGACTCTTCTCAAGTATGTTATCCAGGCCCTTCCCATCTATAGGTGCTTTGTTCAAGTGGCTCCTATGTATTTCATTAAGGAATTTGATGCTCTTTCTCATCAATTTCTTTGGAATAGTAATGTGTTGTCTTCAAAGTGGAGCCTTGTTAAGTGGGATTTTGTGTGTAGACCAAAGCAGGAGGGTGGTCTTGGTTTACGCTCTGCTATTTTGAATGGGAAAGCTCTTGTTGTGAAGCTTTACTAGCAATGGTGTACTAATCAACATCAGTTATGGGCTCGTATTCTCAACCATAAATATCTTTGGGGTGTTGATTCTTTTGAGGTTCCTCGATATCCTCTAGAAGGGAGTGGCTATATCATTTGACATACTTTGTAAGTGGGGGCGTAGTTGATTAAGTGTGTGCTTTTTTGGATCTGTCATTCGGGGCCACAAGCTCTTTTTTGGTCAGATTCTTGGGATGGTCACCCTCCTATTCTCTCTTCTTTTCCTCACCTCCAGCCCCTTTGTGATGTTTTTCTTGTGAGTGGCTGGGATACTGTGGAGCATTATAAGGTGGCGCAACATGGTGGTTTGGTTGTAAGTTTTTGCTAGAAGCATACTTCTAAGTGGCCACCTAGAGGGTTTGAGGGGGATAAGTGTGAGCTTTCCCAGCTTTTGGTTTCCTGTTCTTGTAATTCTTTGAGGGGACTTGATGTCTTGGCTTGGGATGGCTCAAATTTGTCTGGAAATTACTATATGGCAACTGGTTATAAACAGTTAGGTAGGTAGTTGTTTGGGGACATTGAGGTCCCTTGGTGGAAGCAAGTTTGGTATAAGTTGCCATGGCCCAAGTGCAACTTCTTTGTGTGGTTAGTGGCTCAAAACCGGTGTCTTACTTGGGATAATTTATGTAAGCGTGGTTTCCAAGGCCCCTCCATGTGTGTTTTGTGTCATGGTTGTGTAGAGAGTGTCTCCCATCTCTTCTTCCATTGTTCCTATGTTAGGGAGATTTGGCATTTCCAATTGGGGGTGTGGAATACAGCTTGCTGGCATGCTTCCTCTTTGGTGGAGTTTGGGGAACGGTGGGGCAAGGCCCCTATTTCTACCCCCTTTCTTTAGGTTGCTTGGGCTCTTGGGCATTCCTTTATTATCTGTAACCTGTGGTTGGAGAGGAATAGGAAGATTTTTCAGGATTCGTTGTTGATGGCCCCTCACCTATGGTGGAAAATTCTACACTCTGTAGGGGAAACTATTGCGGCTAAGTGTGATATGACTATTCTAGTGGACCCTTGTGATGTTGGTTGTTGTAATTGTCTTCATCTTCCTCCTCCGCAATGGCAGCTCATGCACAACAGATGTAGGCATCCTACCCCAAAGGTGAATAGAGAGGGAAGATGGACCCCTCCTCTTTGGGTCTTAAAAATCAACTCGAATGGCTCTTCTCATGGTAATCCGGGTCATGTTGGAATTGGGGGTGTGGGTCGGGATAGCTTTGGAGATGTTTAGTTTATCTTCTCTATGTATAAGGGTCTTCATACGAATAATCTTATGGAGGCTCAGGCCATTTTATTGATTGTGGAGTGGGGTAGTAAATTAGGATGGCAAAGGATCATATGTGAGTCTGCCTCCTAGGTTGTGGTGAACTTATTGAACATGCGGTATTTGGATGATGTGGGCTAGCAGCTGGCTTTGATTGTTGAACAAATTCTCACTCTCTGTGCTTCTTTGGAGTATATTACTTTCACTCATATTCCTCGAGAATGGAATGGTGTTGTTGATTGCTTGGCTAAATAGGCTTCTGATCATATTCATGATTGGAATTTAGTGGATTGGGGTCAACTACCCCTAGATTTGTCTCATCATTTGGATCACTTGGTTGATCTTGATAGGGCCATTTAAGGCCCTTGCTTTGTAATGTTTCCTTGTTTTAATAAATTTTTACCCCCTTGATGTTAAATTCACATTGGGAGGAGTATAATTTCATCAGAGTAACTCTGTCCAGGCTTAGTTATTGATAGAGTAAATTGATCTGTTATTTTAAGAAGAAAGTTTTACACTCGACTAGGGATAGGGATAGGGATTTTTCTTATGCTTTCCAACTTCGGGGAGAGGGGCCCACTTTCCTATATTGGTGGAAACTTATATTTCTTGGGGGAAATAAATATCCTCCTAAGTTCCCAATCCTTCGCTAAATTATGCCAAAGACAACTACTGTAACTAATTATGCCAAAGGCATCTCTTTACTTGAGAGTGTCAAGCAAAAAAATTCTGCCAACGGTTGAAAAGGTCTGAGAGCCCTGACAAGTCGGTTAAATTTAATTGGTTATTATTTATTATTAATTGCCAAAGACAACTACTATAACTAATTAGGCCAAAGGCATCTCTTTATTTGAGAGTGTCGAGCAAAAAAAGTCTGCCAACGGTTGAAAAGGTCTGAGAGCCCTGACAAGTCGGTTAAATTTAATTGGTTATTATTTATTATTAATTGCAAAATACAACTACTATAACTAATTATGCTGAAGGCATCTCTTTATTTGAGAGTGTCGAGCAAAAAAAGTCTGTCAATGGTTGAAAAGTTCTGAGAGCCCTAACAAGTCGGTTAAACAAATCTTAGTCATTCATCATTTTCTGCCTTTTTTTTTCGCTATTTTTGTTGCTTTTCACTGCTTTCCCTACCGCTATTGGTTTCGGCTCCTCCAAATTGTCCTCGCTAATATTTCATTCCTCCAATTTGGCGAGCTATAGCCTAAAAATATGGTTTTGGCTAGGGTTTTAGAGTATGTTTATTAAAATGAAAATTATGGCCAAGATCCTAATAATGAGCACATTTAGGTTTTAACATTATGACATCCTTTACCCTACATAGTTAAGTATATTTTTACATAAGTAATGTAAATTTTATATAATAAAAAAATAATTATAAAAATATATAATTATATAATTTATTATTATTATATATTATATTTTCTAACAAAACTATTAAATACATATATAAAATTTTTATAACTACTAATCAATAATTATTATATTCTTATTTAATATAAAATATAATTAATATATTATATATTTTACATAATACAGATTAAATTATATACAATATAATTATATTTATAAATATATTTAATAGTATATATATGATATATTATATTATTATATATTATATTCTAGAATACAAAATATTAAATATAAGTATGAAATTATTATAATTAATAATTAATATATTTATATATAGATCAAATTAAATTAATTTATAAAAAAACTCATAGTTTAATTGATCTTTGGATAGGTTGGAAAAAAAAAATATGAAAGTAGTAGTAGTAGTAGTAGTAGTAGTAGTAGTAGTAGTAGTAGTAGTAGTAGTAGTAGTAGTAGTGGTAGTATTGGTAGTAGTCCATTTCCATTCCTTTCATGTCCACTGTGTGTCGTTTTATATCCATATATCTACCTCTGTTTCCTCCATCTCTCCCTACTCTGCCACCTCTATCTCTTTGTTCTCTCTCTCTCTCCTTTATCCTCTCTCCCCTCTCTCTCCTGCTCCTATTTTTATATCTCTCTACTTCTTCTCTCTATTTATCTCCCTACCTCTTTCTATCCTTATCTCCCCCTCTCTCTTTGTATCTTCCTATCACTCTCTCATTCGATATATCCTTATCTCTACCTCTCTTTTATTCACTCCATCTCTCATGCTCTATATATCTCATCTCTTTATCTCTATCTCCTCTTTCTATTTATTCCTATCCATATATCTCTAGCTCTATCTCCTTATCTCTCTCCCCATCCTCTCTGTCTTCCTCCCATTCCATTTCTTTATGGCTTTCCATTGTCCTTCCGGTTCGTTATCTTTCCATTTCATGTTCCACCTCCACCTTCCATTATTTTCCTTTCCTCCTTTATTCTTCCTGTGTCCACCCCTCTTTCTATCCATATATTTTTCTACCTCCATCTCCCTATCTCCCTATCTCTATTCCTATCCCTCTCTATCTCTTTGTATCACCCTCTATCTATATCTCTCCCTCTCCCTCTTTATGTCTATATATTGAGCTACATCTCCCTGTCTCCCTCTCTACAAATCTCTCTCCCTCTTTCCCCCCTCTTCTCTCTCCCCTTCCTCTACCTATTTATCTTCCTCTCCCCCTCATCCTCTCTCTCTCTCCCTCCTCTACTGATGTCTCTCCCTCTACCCCCTCTTCCTATATATCTCTTTCTCTCCCTCTCAATCTCCTTATCTCTCTCTATCTTTGTTGTAATGTACTAACCCTTGTGTGAAATCAAAATTTATTAATTTTACATCAGACAAATAAAGATAACAAGTCAATAGCCATTGTAACAAAAAAAATCTTTTCTTTTTATTGAAAACATTTCAACATAATACAATTCATTACAAAAAAAATAACTTTTCCTTTTAAAGTAAACATCAGAGTAAGAAGACATACAAGTACAAACATAGCTCAAAGAGCTTTTGAACAAATACTAGTAAGAAGGTCCAGGAATTCTGCATTTCAAATCTTGGTACTTCAGAAGCCTACTGTGGAGGAGAAACATCACCCGGGCTCGTTTCCGCCAACCACAGACTTATAATGTGGTCCCCCGCACATCTATTATTCAATAGATGTCCATCCCTTCAATGAAGAGATTGGTAGAGTAACCAATACTGTTAACCAACTGAGCATAGTGGTGTGTCCTACATAACTAGATCCTATGCAATACAACATCCGTTGATCTAGAATGTAATACGGGATAATGATGAACTGCCAATGTAATCATCGCATAGTCTAAGTGGATGTTTTGTACATTACACTACTTTGGAAAAAGTGTTTCATACAGTATTTCTACTGAGGTTCATCTATCACATACACTATTTAGGGTCAATTTGACTTAGGGCTATCTTACACTACGCATATGTTATGTCCTCCAGTGGATAATTTGTACCCCAGACATCCTACAACATACTAACTACTAGAAATGAATCAACATAACAAGTAATTCACACGTTCCATCCTATACTGGAAATATTTATCCTAGGAGTAACTCAAGCTCATCTAAGTTAACCTAATAAGTTAAGCTGATGGTATTCACTTGACTCATGCCTTCATTTCAGTCCAGTATATAGTAACTAATGTAACCATATTCTCCTTATATGGAGATCATACAAATAATGCAAAACACAACAAGTAGGCATCTTTTATCCTTTTAATAATTTACTTCCTAGGTGCAAACAAATATACAGTTCATAGAACAACTCACTTTCTATACACAATAGAAGTACAGTTCATGAAGCAATTCCCTATCTATGCACAGACAGTAAACCCAAATTCTAGAAATATTTTAAGAATAACTATTGAAATTGATAGTAGAATATCTCATGCCTATATTTAGTTTTTCCCTAAATGATGATGACTCAGTCTACACTCAGCGATTCCAGCACTTCCAAACAATCAACAATTCCCTCACAAAACTCTATTTTCCCACTCAGAAAAGGATAACTAGATTGGTAATTGTTGCAGTTGATTAAATATGTGAAGCTTTGGTAATTCAATAATAGAGAATGGAAATAATGAACTAAACTCAATTCTCAGAATAATACGTCTTTCAGAAAATATGATGAATTCTCTCTCAAAAGCAGGATGATTTCTCTCCAAAAAGATAAGTTCTCAAAAGATAAGTGAAGAATGAAGAATGGGAGGCTATTTATAAAGCCCCAACCCCCATCATATTCCTTCTATAAAGGCATGTATCTTGCTATCACTATAATTTGAACAATTCAACTTAGTATGTGGCATAATTGAACAATCCCATACTCAGTTTCAATGAGGTGAGTCGACTTCCAATGATTGATAGTAGAATGGAGACTATTTCAATGGCACATGGTAAATTTTACAGAATTGACACCTACATATTTTTTCTCTAGATGTGGCACCAATTTCATAGTGAAAAAGTTCTTTGGTGTGTAGTGCCCATATCATCTATTATTTTGGCTCAAGTGACAGACATAAAGTTGTGTTGTATTTCCCAGCGATTTGGTCATTGCCTTTGTGTTCTACGCGCATGAAGTTGGCGCGCAATTTCCTTATGGTGTTTATTTAATTTTGTTCAAAGTTCAAAAGATAGAAAAAGAAATATTTTGATTCTCATAAAATTGAAGGATGACGTGTTTTAATTTTCCTTTGAAAAAGATAAATATTTCAATTCATTTGATTCCCATGGTTGATGATTGAATATTCGGTTGGGTATAATTTAACCCAATTTCCATGATAGTTAAAGTTTAATATCAAATCAGTGTGGAAAATAATTTGATTTCCATCTATGAGATTAAATATTAAATATATATAGTATATATTATATAATATATATATTAAAGTATTGTTACCCAATTTTCACCTACAGGCTCAATCAAGCAGGATGAATTATGTTTCTGATGTTCACAAGGGCTAAATGGGACATTTGCATTGAGGGTTAGGTCATGCATCAGATGACATTTCACAAGGAGTTCAGTTGAAGGTTGGCCTCAGTCAAGTTTGACATAATTTTCCTTTAAGGAGAAAGTCGGCAAGACCTTCCAGTTGTCTTGCCGACTAGCAAGGGTTCCATCAAGTCTGAATGATTCACCTACAGGTTCCCATCAGTAAGAAATCGATCATCGTCCTGACAACTAGGGGTTTCCTATTGGCATGAAGGTCTCCTTCGGAGAAAGGTCTCAGTGAGATTTTAATGTCTCACCAACCGGTGACAAAAGGATATGCATATCGGCAGGAGATTTTCCTTCGGGGAGAGTTCTCGATGACTTCTTTGGGTCTCACCGACTAATCGCATTGGGTAGACATTTCGGCAGGAGTTGTCTTCTTTGATGGGTGGTCTTGCCGAGTCCCTTAAGTCTTGCTGACCACCGATAAAGATATGCATCTTGGTGAGAAAATTTGTGGTGGAGAGATGTCTTGATGAATGCATTTGGTCTCGTCGACAAAGCACAAAAAGATTCTATTGATATGAGGTCTTGAAGTCTCACCGACCAGTGATAGTCACACCGACATGTTGCTTCATCAGGGAGAGAATGAGATTGTCCCGAGAACCAAAAGTGAACATATAAAGGTTTCGGTGAGACGTAGGGTATCTACAGGATGTTTCCCCAATAAGAGGATGTTACAACGATGCATATGAACGTAGGAATACATATCGGTGTGACTATGGAGAGGTCTCCCCAAAATGAAAAGATCAGCAAAAGGTTATGCCTTTGGCATAAAGTCTGGCCGACATGCTAGAGTCTCGCTGACACAGAAGAGATATTGCCATAGTTCTGCCCGAAAGAAGAAGGCCCCAACAAAGTTTGAGTTCAGAAATAATTTTTCCTTCGATAGGAGGTCTAGCCAATAAGCATTGTGTCTCGCTGAGAGTACAGGGGATTCGATGTGATGTCATGATGAGGAGATAAAGTTTGGCCGAAATGAAACGAACTCGGTGAGATGTCTCACCGATGGCTGTTGGGCTCCTGAAGTGCTCAGGGCTTGGCAAAAGAAGGCTTCAGTTGGTGGAAGGTCTCACTATTCGATAAGGTCTTGCCAACATGAGGTAATATCGACATAAGTCTTGCTAATCCATCAGAGTCTCAATGAATGAAATGGCATCGGCAAAGCAAGTTTTCATTGCCACGAGGTCTCGGTGATTAGGAGATGTCTCATTGATAGAATGGGGACCCCATCGAAATAAATGGAGTTCAGCATAAGGTCTTGCCGAAAGGTTGTGCTTGGAAAAAGAAAGTAGATTCGCCATAAGGTCTCGGTGAACAAAGCTTGTCTCCTCGACTGAAGAGAAAGTAAACTCATCGTCGAAAGATTTAGGGGCTCAGCAAAACTTCTCACCGACCCAAAAAGGTCTCACCAAAACAAAATAGGAGCTCGGGGAGAAATACTTGTATTCACCGGGAGGTTTGGCTGAAGTGTGGAGGTTTCACCGAAGGGTTTCCCCCCTCGGTATGATGTCTTGGCGAAAGGGAGTTGTCTCACTAACATGGAATGGTGGTCCCCGTCGGGGAGTCTCTGTGGAAATTTTGAATTTGGGGAAAGGTCTCCTCGACCATGAAATGGGCTCACTGATGGTATATTTTCTTCGGCATGAGCTCTCACCGACACACAATGTCCTGCTGATGGAGGAGCACAGCGATATAACTCATAAAGAGTGGTATGACCTCTTGCCAACTAAAGGAGCTCTTGTCGAATGTGGATGACTAAGCGATGGAAAGGGTATTGGTGTGACTCAGTGAATCTTGCTATGACTTCTGACTGATGTCGGTTGTCTTTCTAATGGGTTTTGGTGGTATCAATATGACTTCTATGGCTCGCTAGGAGGTCTCATCGACTATCACATGTTTTGTCGATGGCTACAGAGAGGTATAATTGCATCAAGGAGACACGATTAGTGTCTCACCGACATGTGATTCTATAAAGGAAGCTTTTGACCACCTAAGGAATCTATGTGGCATCTGATTGACCAATCAGAGTGAGCTCAGGGCGAGCCGTGGTGGTCTGACCAGGAAGAAGAAGATCAACAGAATGAAAAGAAACGTGTATCTGTTATGAGCTCAGGAGTATTCAAAGCAGCTCGACTGAAGGACACGAGGAACAAAAGTAAATGTGTTTGGTAGCTACAAAAGATCTAAAGGGATTCTCCGAGGAAGGACTCTTGACTGACATGGACAACAAAGACACACATGAATGCAACATTAATTCCATCAAAAGATATGAGGAAGATTTATCTTGAAGTGAGATATTTTTGTAAGCCCTAAGGGGCTGACACTCTTTTGTATATAGGGCATTTTTTGCCTTTTTGTAGTTAGTTCAGACTTGGTACTTTTCTACTTCTGTAACTTGTAGAGTTCTTTGCAAAAGAGAGGCTATGTTTTGTAGCTCATGACAGACATGTATATAAGTGTTGACCATTAAAATCAATGAGTATAAGTACTTTACCTTTTCAATCTCTCTATTAAAATTGTGTGCATTTGTATAATTGATGAAACTACTTGTGAAACTGTATGATTCCTTGTGGTTATGTCTTATTTTAGCACCTTTTTGTAGAGCAATATGTATTTTTGTAGGTTGTGAGATGTGTTATAGTGCAGTACTCTCTAGTTGTGAAGTTGTTTCTTCCTCCTAGGGGTGTAGCCATATGAACCTTTTCATGAAATGTTTATGTAGAAAACATATGTGATTGAGTTGTGTATGAAAAAGCTTTTGTCGTTGATTGAAACTGTGTGTTTAAGTTTTGTTATATGCCTTCTTATTAAATTTGGTGCATCACCATAGGTTTCTGTTTTATTTTTATGCACTCTTTCTCCCTTTCCCTCATAACGATTAGTAGTTTAGGTGATAGCACAAAGGAAGTTGGCCTTCTCCAGAGGTTCATTTCAACTTTAGGTGACCCACAACCTTGAAATGATCCCATGTTTCTCTAGAAAGCTTAGTTTTTATAACTTTGCATGGGGTGCAATTTCTAGGTGACAACAGTTTTGGCATGCTCGGTGGGACCGTGAACTACTTCTTAGTTCATGTTCATGCATTTTATTGCTACTATTTGGTGTGTCTAGTAGTGGTTTTAGCCTTTTGGAGGCATTTTCTTTACATACTCGGTGACTCCGAGCTCAAATCTTTTGGTTTCACAGGCACAAGTGTTGGTATGTCTCAAAAGAATCTGTTATTTCTGAGTTTCCATCTCTTTCAATAAAAAGATGTCCAATATTCATGAAAGTGCTTACTATTACCTTCCATACCATGAGAGTGTTGCCCCTACACCTTATCAGTCACATTCAACCAACTCTAATGTTGGTTTTAGCCCATCTTCCCTTGCAACAACAACTAATCAGCATTTTCATCATGATTCCCACCATCCCACTCCGGTTCAGCCTTTGTTTCAATCAACATTTGATCAAAATCAACCCCAAGAGGAGGTTTCTGAGGTTAACCAGTATGATTATTTATATAATCAGCCTCAAAAGCATCCATACCAGAACATATTGGACCTACTCCAACAAATTGACCATATGTTGTGGGATCTAAGTTAAGATCTTCTCAATATCACAATTAATGATATTAGTAATGTGCTTGCATGCCTATCTAGGATGTTGGTTGATATCAAGGTGCAGAAAGGTATCATTATGTAACAGGAAGTGGCTGAACAAGTCTAATTTTATGATCAAGAAAGAGTGGCAGAAATAATCCAGTTTAAGGGAGACCTTGAACAGGAAATAGATGCTAAGGAAGAACAAATCAAGCTGCTCTTTGCTCAGGTGCAGAATACTCAAGCTTACTCAGAATATTAGCACCAACTAATGGAGGAGTTTCAAAAGAGGCAGGTTGAGGGGAGTTCCAAGGAAAAGAGAGCTCTTGCAGAAGAAGAGCAGCCCAGTGATCAAGTTAGTTCATTCACCCGAGAGGAGACTAGAATTCCAAATATGTTGCATCTAGCTATGGAGGAATATAGAAAGCAACAACAGCAAATGATTGAACAACAAGAATACATTAGAGAGTTGTTGATAGATGATAATCAACAAGACAATGGGGCCTTAATTTAGGAGGAAAAGCTTGAAATTGAGCCTGACTCTATCCTCCAAGGTGAGAATTTTGATATTCTTGAGCATGTTCTGGGTGAGGAAGCCAATGTTGAGCTTTTTGAAGAGTTGTGCAAATGTATTATTGAACAGTTTTGTTCAACATTGGATGGGAAAGAGTCAGAAAAGGCTGATAGTCATGATGATCTGAAGCAACAACTTGAACAAATGCTGAAACAATAGGAGAAGCCTCATGATCTTGATTTACAAGGTTATATCTGGTTAGAGAAGCTTCCATTCTGGTCTATAAAGGAGATTAAGGTTGATGAATTGATTGAAAGTATGTCAGAGGAAGCCATCTCATTGTTCTCCATTGAAGAAATGAGTGTTCATTTGGGAAAGCATGAACATACTAAAGAGGTTTTTATTTTTTCACCAATTCAGTCATAGAGATTAGATCTTCCCAGCCAGCAAGGTGATGAAGAGCCTACCCACGAGCAAGAGATTAGCAAGGAAGGTTCAACCTTTACCCTTACCAAAGGTTGTCCAATCAGATACCTGGTGTAGATGAAGTCCAATACAACACCCAAGACTAACCCTGTACCTGCACATGAAGGTACAACAAAAGAAGATATCCAAGATGCATTGACAGACAAACAAGAGTATGTTTAGCTTACTTTTCCTTCTTTGATTGAAAATGCATATGATCAATTTAAAGAGGTAAGTGAACTTGTTACCCTCTTTCATGAGGTAGCGCATTTCTTTTTTAAACGTTTTTCAGTGTACCATCTCTATTCAGCTGCCATTAAGCTTGAGAGCCATTGCATATTGAAGAGAAAGGGCAGCTATTTCAATCATCCTATAAATGGTTTTGTTTGATCAATTTCATACTGGTAGTGTAGGGTAGGTTTAGATGTAGTTTTCATTCCCTAAGTGCTGTCCCAGCACAGTAAATAGTTTTATTTCAATTTTTCCCTATTTTCAATAAGTACCTATTGTGTTCTATGAGTCTCAAGTGAGTTGTAGCCATATACAAAGATACTCTTGATCTATTTTTGAGTTGTCCCAATGACCCCATGCCTAATGGATAGGCCTAGGCTACTGGTTTATGTGTTTAGCAGGAAAACATCCAGCAAAGGTCACTAGAAATGTTACCCAATTTTCACCTACGGGCTCAATCAGGCAAGATGAATTATGTTTCTAATGTTCACAAGGGCCAAATGGGACATTTGCATCGAGGGTTAAGTCATACATCGGATGAAATTTCACAGGGAGTTCAGTTGAAGGTTGGCCTCATTCAAGTTTGACATAATTTTCCTTTAAGGAGAAAGTCGGCAAGACCTTCTAGTTGTCTTGCCGACTAGCAAGGGTTCCATCAAGTCTGAATGCTTCACCTACAGGTTCCCATTGGCAACACATTGATCATCATCTCAGAAACTAGGGGTTTCCTATCGGCATGAAGGTATCCTTCGAGGAAAGGTCTCAGCGAGATTTTAATGTCTCACTGACTGGCACTTCATTAGTTAAATTCCTTGGTATAAAGTGTGCCACTTTTGTCAACTTATCTACTACCACTAGTATGGCATTGTGCTGGTTCCTAGACATAGTTAGTCCTTATACAAAATCAATACTTATAAATTGCCACTTCCATTCTGGTATGTCATGTAGGTATAATAGACCCGCGGGATGATGATGTTCAACTTTCACCCTTTGACACTCAAGACAACTAGCCACAAAACTAGCAACGTCTCCTTTCATTCCTTTCTAGAAATATAATGGTTTCACATCATCCATCATTTTTATTACTCCTGAATGACCAAAATATGGTGCTTCATGAATTTATTTCCATACAAGATTCCTTAACTCCTTAACATCAGGTACATACATTCTACCTTTGTACCTAAGTAATCCACTAGGTTCAAAATAAAAACCTTCATATCTAGGATCTTGTGGATTTTCCTTTGGTGCTTGCTTAACTTGTAAGTAGTACTCATCATCTTTGTATTTATGGAGTACTTGCTCTTTGAAATCGATATGAATTGCTACTATTGAAGCAATGTGACATCTCCGACTTAGTGCATCAACAACCCAATTTTCTTTTCCCTTGATATAACTGATATTAAAATCATAGTGAACTATCAACTCCAGCCATCTTCTCTGTCTGGCATTCAGATTTGGTTGAGTAAAAAGATACTTCAACCCATTATGGTCAATTTTTAGCTCAAAGGGCTTTCCCAACAAATAATGTCTCAACATTTGCAAAGCATGAACTACAACTTCCAACTCTAAATCATGTGAAGCATAATTCATTTCATATGGCTTAAGCTTCCTATATTCATATGCAATCACTTTTCCATCTTGCATCAATACACCATCTAATCCTTCTTCACATGCATCAGTGATAACCGTGAAACTCCCCTCAGGATCATGTACTTTGAGGATAGGTGTGGTAGTTAACTTCTCTTTGAGTAGGTCAAATTCTTCTTGACACTTCTCATTCCATTCGAACCTTTTTCCTTTCTTCTGCAAAGAAGTTATAGGAAAAGCAATCTAAGAAAAAATTGCCACAATGTTTTTGTAGTATCCTGCCAATCCCATAAAACTTCTCACTTCTGACATGTTTTTGGGTATAGACCACTGAACATCTTCCTTAATATTTGTTGGATCTACTACAATTCCTTTTGCTGAAATAACATGGCCCAAATAATGTACCTTCTTTTGGTAAAATGTACACTTGGATAGTTTTCCATACACTTTATGCTCTCTTAACCGTTGTAGAACCATTTCAAGATGTTTGCAATGTTCTTCCTCATTTCTAGAATATATCATAATGTTTTCTAGAAATACTAATACAAACTTATCTAAATAATATCTTAACACACTATTCATAAGATTCATGAATGCCACTGGTGCATTTGTTAAACCAAATGGTAAAATAGTGAACTCATAGTGTCCATACTGAGTTTTGAAAGCAATTTTAAAGATATCTTCATCTTTAACTCTTAGCTAATGATATCTAGATCTCAAAACTATCTTTAAAAATACAGTTGCTCCTCTCATTTGGTCAAAAAGATCATCAATGCATGGCAATGGATACTTATTCTTAACTATAGCTTTGTTAAGCATACGATAAACAATGCACAATCTTAACGTTCCATCTTTCTTCTTGACAAATATAACAGGAGCTCCCCAAGGTGAAACACTTGGTCTAATTAGTCCTTTTGACAACAACTCATCCAATTGTGCCTTAAGCTCCATAAGTTTTGTAGTAGTCATCCTATAGGGTACCTTGGATATAGGTTTTGATCTAGGAACTAGATCAATAGAAAAATAAAACACTCTATTTGGCAGTAAACCAAGTAATTCATCAAGAAATACATCTGAAAATTTCCTCAAAATGGGATACTTTTCAATATCTATTTTCCCACTTTCTTCAATTTCCCCATCTTCTAGTTCTTATTGACTCTGATAATCAATTTTTTTCTATCATACCCAAGATCTTCAATCTTTACAGCAAAGAGTTTACACCCTTTCTTTTTATCTTTCATAAGTTGCATTGTTGTAATTTGTTAGACTTTTACCTCTCTAGACATTCCTTGAATTTTAACTCGGTTATCATAGTCATCTAGACATTCAACAGTCTTGGCATTACAATCTACTATGGCTCTATGTCTCCATAACCAGTTCATTCCTAGGATAACATCATATGATCCTAGAGGTGAAACATAAAGGTTGACTTCAATTACAAAACTAGGTAGCTCTATGCTAGCCTCGAACATACATTGGTCCACCTTTGCTCTTGTGTTTGCATATTCGACATTCCATGACATTGATATGTGCCCTACCTTTCTAGTTAATTGATTTGCTATTCTAGGTGAAATAAAAAAATTAGTAGCACCCGTATCAATTAAAATAGAAATAGGCAAGCCAAACAAAGTACCCAGTGTCTCGATCAGCATCACTTGGTAATCAGCTTGATGATTGTCTACAACAACATGTATCCTTTGTTGAAACATAGCATGTTGACTAGGTAACGAGTTGCCATGAGGTTGGGATCCAAAAGTTTTTTCAGGACATTCTCTTGCATAATGATCCCCTTTACATATATAACAACCTGTAAATGGTCGTCTTTTCCTAGCAACTTCTCCAAACTTACTAGTACTTTCACTAGCTCTACTAGTGTTACCAGCATTTGGATTATTCATCTTACGATCTCTTCTGAATTCTTTTCCATTAAAGTGATATCTCTTTCCTTTTGGCTTGACAACATTCTAAACAGGTTCCTCCTTCTTAGGAGTTGTCTTATTGGAAACTTCAGTTTCTTTCTTGTGCTCCTTCCTTTCCTGCCGCATAGAATCTATCTTTAGCTTTTGTTCTTGCTTGAAGGATTTTTTGTATACAAGGTCCATTGTGGTTGGACCATGCATATCTACTTCACCACCAATTCTTCTATTAAGTCCCAAAATGAATTTCCTGATACGAAAACGTTCATCTTTGTGATATATAGGAACATAGCGAAGAAGTTGGGTGAACTTCTCCCAGTATTCATGCACTGACATGGTTCCTTGCTTTAATTCTTGGAAATCCATTAGTTTTTTATCATAAAAGAGCTAGGGTAACCACCTTTTGTAGAAAATTTCCACAAACTCATTCCAAATTAGTTTCCATGAACTTATATTTAATTCTAGCTTTTTGTTCATCCACCAGTTAGAGGCTTCACCTGCTAACTGGTATACACCCCACGCTACCTTGGTTACTTCATCATAATTTCTTATCTCAAAATATTTTTCCATTTGCACAAGCCAAACTTCGGCTTCATCTCCTCCAGCGCTTCCATCAAACTTTGGTGGGAATGTTTTCTTCATATCCCTCGACAGTTCAATGGATACAATCTTCTTTTTCTTCTCGATGGATGGTGTGGGTGATTTCTCTTTATCATTGTTTCAATTTTCACCTTGCCCATGTGATGAACTTTCTCCTTCTAAATTAGTGACAGGTATTTCAATTTCAGGTCCATCCACAACTTTTTCTCTTTCAAGATTAGTTAGCCTAGCTAAAATCTTATCAAGCCTTGCTTCAACTCTAGTAGCTCCTTGTCCACCATCTTGACTGGTTCTAGGAATAGTTCGCATTCTTTCATACATTCTCACCATGTTTATATAATTGATTTAACTTGAATGTTTTATTCATGTTAATTTTACTATCAATTAACTCCTATGTAAAGTATATTTTTAAAGATAAACACATTCACATGAACAAAAAATTTTCATAATAGATCAAGTATATATTTCTTTTGATAAATACATAGTTTTATTCATAATATGAGGATTAAATATCCTATTGATTACATTGATCGACTATTCAGATAGTCAAGGGGAGAGTATCCTTCTGATTCACTCTCAGACACATAACTTAAGGGACTGTAATCTACAGAATGAGAAAATTGAACTGTTCTCTATCCTTATGTTCATCTCTCATCTATTCATATCCATCCCAAAAAGGGTAATATCCTTCAAATTTATTGTCCGATACATAATTGCGTGAAGCAATTTCAATATGGTGTTTATCAACAAAGTAGTCTAGATTTTTCGCAAACATTTGTTCATAGACCATTTCTTGACAGTTGGTGTCCTTGGTGTATAACCTTCAAACTCTTTACTCGAAGAAATTGCTATCACTTCAACCAATGGTTGAACTCTAGGATCCCTAAAGATAAATGCAAGACTTGAACTTTCTTTAGAAGGCATGCCCCTGGAAAGTGATAATGATTCTAAATTTTCAAGTGAGATAGCTAGTAGGTAATTGTACATTGCCTCCATTCTCATCTTCCTCTTCTCAATGTTGATTCGAGAAAGTGCATGGCTAAAGGTTTTAGTATCACTCAACCAGATAACATTATCATAGTTGCCTCCTTCAATGGTTCTAACGATGACTTCCTTTTCTTTCTTGGCCTTCAGGTAACGTTCATTTCTGATTACTAACTTTCGAGCCATTAATATGATACACACCATCCTAACACAACAATTTTTCACAACATTAGATAATGTTGGAAAGGAAAATTGACAAGCTCATAGGTTCCAGAGTTAAACCTGGTAGCTCTGATACCACATGTAACGTACTAGCCCTTGTGTGAAATAAAAATTTCTTAATTTTACATCAGAAAAATAAAGATAATGAGTAAATAACCATTGTAACAAAAAAAATCTTTTCTTTTTATTGAAAACATTTCAACATAATACAATTCATTACAACAAAATAACTTTTCCTTTTCAAGTAAACATCAGAGTAAGAAGACATACAAGTACAAACATAGCTCAAAGAGTTTTTGAATAAATAGTAGTAAGAAGGTCCAAGAATTCAGCCTTTCAAATCTTGGTACTTCAGTAGCCTACTATGGAGGAGAAACATCACTCGGGCGCTTTTCCGCCAACCACAGACTTATAATGCAGTCCCTCACACATCTATTATTCAATAGATGGCCATCCCTTCGACAAAGAGATTGGTAGAGTAACCGATATTGTTAACCAACTAAGCATAGTGGTATGCCCTACATAACTAGATTATGTGCAATATGACATCCCTCGATCTAGAATGTAATACAGGATCACAGTGAATTGGCAGTGTAATCATCACACAGTCTAAGTGGATGTTTTGGGCATTACACTACTTTGGCAAAAGTGTTTCATACAGTATTTCTACTGAGGGTCATCTATCACATACACTATTCAAGGTTGATTAATTGACTTATGGCTATCTTATGCACTACACATAGGTTATGCCCTTCAGTGGATAATTCGTACCCCAGACATCCTACAACATACTAACTACTAGAAATGAATCATCATATCAAGTAATTCACACGTTCCCTCCTATAATAGAAATATTTATCCTAGGAGTAACTCAAGCTCATCTAAGTTAACCTAATAACTTAATCTAATGGTATTTACTTCACTCATGCCTTCATTTCAGTCCTAGTATATAGTAACTAATGAAACCATATTCTCCTTATATGGAGATTATACAAATAATATAAAACACAACAAATATGCATCTTTTATCCTTTTAACAATTTACTTCCTAGGTGCAAATAGATATACAGTTCATAGAACAACTCACTTTCTATACACAACAAAAGTACAGTTCATGAAGCAATTCCCTATCTATGCACAGACAATAAACCCAAATTCTAGAAATATTTTAAGAATTACTATTGAAATTGATAGAAGAAGAATATCTCATGCCTGTATTTATCTTTTCCCTAGATGATGATGATCAATCTACACTCACAACAATTCCAACACTTCCAAACAATCAACAATTCCCTCACAAAACTCTATTTTCCTCACTCGAAAATTAAACACTCAGAAATGGATAATCAAACTAGTAATGGTTGCAGCTGATCAAATATGTGAAGCTCTGGTAATTCAATAATGGAGAATGGAAATAATGAACTAAACTCAATTCTCAGAATAATACGTCTTTCAGAAAATATGATGAATTCTCTCTCAAAAGCAGGATGATTGCTCTCCAAAAATATAAGTTCTCAAAATATAAGTAAGTGAAGAATGAAGAATGGAAGGCTATTTATAAAGCCCCAACCCCCATCATACTCCTAAAAAGGCATGTACCTTGCCAGCAATGTAATTTGAACAATTCAACTCTGTCTGTGGCGTAATTTCAATCCCATACTCAATTTCAATGAGTTGAGCCAACTTCCAATCATTGACAGCAGAATGTAGACTATTTCCATGGCACATGGTAAATTTTACAGAATTGACACCTACATATTTGTTTTCCAGATGTGGCGCCAATTTCATAATCTAGCGAGTAGAATGTTCATAGTGAAAACATCCTTTAGTGTTTAATGCCCACATCACCTATTCTTTTGGCTCAATCGACAGATATAAAGCTATGTTGTATTTCCTAGCGACTTGGTCATTGTCTCTGTGTTCCGCACGCATGAAATTGGTGTGTGATTTCCTCATGGTGTTTATTTCATTTTGTTCAAGTTCAAAAGATAGCAAAAGAAATATTTTGATTCTCATAAAATTGAAGGATGACGTGTTTTAATTTTCCTTTGACAAAGGTAAATATTTCAATTCATTCGATTCCCATGGTTGATGATTTAATATTCGTTTGGGTACGATTTAACCCAATTTCTATAGTTAAAGTTTAATATCAAATCAATGAGGAAAATAATTTGATTTCCATCTATGAGATTAAATATTAAATATATGTATTATATTATATATATATTTATATTTATATTTAAGTACCAAATAATATATATGTATATAATATTAATATATATATTTACATATATATATCATACTGTAACATATCGTAAGCTAGTCAACATATCCGATATGTATATATATACCTATATATGTATATGCAAATTGCCAGGCAATAATAATATAATATTATTAATATCCACATATTATAGGTTGTGTGCATATATACATGTATATACCTATATATACCTCTATGTACACGTATGTGTAGGTATACCATATTGATGCATCTGTATGGGCATATCCATTTGCCAATCATACACCTATATCGATATGTATATACATACAGATACATGTATATACTGTATATATGTATATATATCCACTCCCTATTCACTTACATTCATTTATGTTACCATCATAATGATTATAATATAACAAGACATATATATAGATAAACATCACTCATAAAAGCTTAAAGAAGTAGACAAGACTCCTAATGCCATTATACGAGCTACAGATGACTTATCTAGAACCAACATAATTGACTCAATTCACTCAATCTAAAGTGATGTGTGTGTATGCTCAAATAGTTCACTTTACCAATTAACCGACCAAGCTCCTCTCCTGAGTGATATTTCCCCTCCGCCTGGAGGAATGGTTCACATACTTGCATCCACTGACATAAACTCACGACAGTCACATGTTCATAACATTAGCAGTATACATAAACATCTCGAGTTAGAATAACATGATTCATTAACCTCCTTATGCAATATTTCACCATGAATAACATGAATCGAAGCAACATTAAATGAGACAATCATTAAATGTGAAAAAACTCATATTAATAACAAGGAACATGTTTTATTCATTCACAAAATTCTCTTTACAATTATTTAACCCTATGTAGTACTAATACATAGTAGCTATACAATCGGGGTGTAACATGTCTTTCCCTCTACCTATCTTCATCTCTACATCTATTTATGTCCCTTTTCTTGTCTCCTATCTTCATATCTACCTCTATCTTCTTCTCCCCCTATATCTCTAGAGATGTCTCCATATATCTATCTATCCATCCCTCTCCCTCTCTCCCTATCCCTTTTTGTATCCCTCTCTATCTCTCTATATTGCCCTCTATCTATATCTCCCTCTCTCTCACCTCTTTCATCTCTATCTCCCTCTCTACGTAAATTTCTCCATCTCTCCTCCCCCCTCCTCTCTCTCTCTCTCCATCCTCTACCTATTTATCTCAATCTCTTCTTCCTCTTCTCTCTATCCCTCTACTTATTTCTCTCCCTCTTTCTCCCCTCTTATCTCCTTCTCCCTCTACCTTTATATCTAACTATCTCTCCCTCTCTTTCTCTTTATCTCTCTCTCTCTCTCTATATATATATATATTTATCTATCCCCTACCTCCCTCTATCTCTCTATCTAATTCTCCCTCTTCCTCTCTCCTTTTATCTTCATCTCTACCTCTATCTTCCTCTCTTCCCCTCTATAACTAGACATTTTCTCCCTCTCTCTACCCATCCATCGCTCTCCCTCTCACCCTCTCTATATAATTATCTCTTCCATCTCTATCTATCCCTCTCTCCTCTCTCTTTATCTCTCCCTCTCCTCTCCATATCCATCTCTTTATTCATCTCCATATCCATCTCCATCTCTATCTTCCACTCTATCTATTTCCCCTATCTCTATCTCCTTACCCTCCTCTTCTTTTTTTCTTTCCCCTCTATCTCTCCCTCTTTCTATCCCTATCTCTCACTCTATCTGCATCTCTCCCTACTGCACATAACATGTGTTTTTTGCTAATAGAACCTCATTATCTTCCTAATTCATAAGTCCTACCAATTGACCTTATATACTACACAAATATATGAAAAAAATAAACCGAACTTTTTCCCTACCTAATTGACCTTCCAGACCTCTTCGGCGTACCTATTGCACACCAAGGTGCGATTGCTAGTTATCCTTACCGTACTATGCCTTCACACGGTTGCATGAAATTTTTCAGTCAACACACGCGGAGAAACGCTGCTTATTTCCTCGTGAGCAAATGATGAGTGGTACCTTTTTACTCAGAAAATATGGCTTTTGGGGCAGGTCGGTACTAAGTGTTAAATAAAATAACCTTATTTTCAAATTTCACCCACCCGGCAAAATAAACATGGGTAGACCTCCACCGGGCCAATTGGTCAGTAAAAACGTTAGCGTCCCGTCCTTTCAATTTTCTAGAAAATATATGCTTGATTGTCCCCCTAATGTTGTTTTATTATATCTCTTTTCTCTTAAGTACTATGTCGGTAGTATTGAAAAGAAAACTATTATATATATATATAGATTAATTTAACATTAAAAAACTTAGATAGTTAAAATTAAGTGTATAAATTTAATGTTAAAAATATATTTTGTTAAAATTTTAATGGAGATATATTGTGATAGGTTTTTAGAGCAGTTCGTTAATATGTAGAAAAATCATGAATAATCATTTTAATGTTTTGTGATCTAAAAATGTATTGTTTGTTTGTCTGTAAAGGTCACTTTCATGATTATGGAAGTGTTATGTACTACTAAGGATTTGACACAATCATATAAATTTATACTTTGGTACATGTATGAAGTCTTTAAAAAACTTTGGTGTTTTTGTTTTAGTTCACCTAGATTCTTTAAACTTGTTATATTTGATTGGTAGTGTTTAGGATCATCTTAGGGGAGTTTTCTAGGCAAGGATTGATTCTCCTTTGGCTAAACCCCCAGATGGATTGATTTAATGGGTATGAACAAAGATCAAATGTAGTAGGCAGTAATGGAAAGAATGATCTATTTATTGATTCAAGTAGGTAATGTAATAATAAATGCTACGATAATTTATGGATGAATTTTTATCTTGAATACTCTTACAACACCATGTTTTGATTAAGAACGGATTGGGGCTAGTCCTTAAATACGACTCCAAAGGTAGTAAGTGAAATATTTCATGCTTCAAGTTGGCACACAACAATTAGTAGGGAGTGTTAGCTCAACCCCAAATTTAAATTTGAAATTTGAAATGTATGGGTTCATTTCCATAAATTGTGCGTTTGACCTAGGTGACTTGCACAAATCATAAATCTAAACATCGGTAAGAAATGGATAAATTGAGGGTTGAAACTAGTTACTAGGAATGAATGCAAATGGAATCGGGTAAAGCTCAAGTTATATGCTATCTTTTCAACAAAAATTGCACCATATGTATACTTTGTTAGGAAAAATGATGTCTCAACCTTGCAATTGTAATAAGTTAATATATTTGAGTGTAGGGGGTTGCAAGGGGGTATTCCCCCATGCGAGGTTCAGGGGGATGACCTCCTTGACGAGGGGTTTGGGGACCACATGTCTCAACGAAGGTTCAGGAGCAACACCTCAAAAGCCACATTTTATAAATTATCATTGTAAATTTGGACCATTCATCATTAGGTCACAAATCTAACAAAAGAAATTATGTTGGCATTGCTTTCCCTAGAAGGAAACTTTAATTTATGAGGGCATTGTATTTATGGTTGTGTATTACACTATTGTATTATGTGTGAGTCCAATAGCTAGTGAGATGCGTTTGCATAACTAGTTATTGATACTCTTGTGAGAAGCATTCTCTGCAAGTATATTGTTATCATTTTGATTCTGAATAATATATTGGGCGACTTTTGGAGTGTTGGGTTTTTCTCCTAAAAGGGCTTTCCCCACATGAATCACTATGTTATGGTATCAATTTTATTAATACTTATTTGTGTTTAGTTTCTATGACTATTGTAAATATCTTTTTTTCTTGCAAAAATTTCCTCTCAAGATTAGTGTAGGAAGTTGTTTTGCTACCTTAGCTTCCTTACACACTTATCATTGCATAAAGGATAATCAAGTCAAATTGAGCCCAAAAAAAGGGGGAAAGTGCAAGGCATCCAATTTTCACCATTACATTTGATCCCCACTTTGAACTTTCCCTTCTAGCATGCCTTTCCTCTAAACTCCACTCTCTCTTGATCTTGTTAGGCCATCAAATTTATCCATCTTGGTGTACCTTCTATCTATTCCCCACCTTTCTCCATTATTCTCATTGAATTATCATACTTCTTCCTATCAGAATACCTCTTGCTTAAGCCCTAGAACTCCTTGTTTCTTGACTAGTGGTATGAGCCTTGCAGTATCCTTGACTCCTTAGCCTCAACACTCTCACCATTTTTCATTTTCATTCCTACTTACCCTTGCATGAATTGGAACACCATTAATGGCCAATTTTAATATGGAAACCACTCTAAAAGGTATTTTCCCACCCAAGAAAAATACTATTTTATATTTTAGGTGTGTATTCTTATGTTTTTGTAGTGTTGGAATGGGAAGGCACTTATGCTTCACTTATTATGATGGTTGCAATGTTGGGAAAATGTGCCTCAGCCTTGCAATTATATACGGTTTATTGTTGATGGGATGTATATATATATATATTTCCTAGTTGCACTGGTAGGTTTGTACAATGGGTGCACTAAAGAGAAAAATGTGAGGGTGTTAACTTTTTCAGGAAACTTCTAGAATGGCCGACATACATTAAATAATGATATGTTGTAAATCTGTCCAGACTATTCGTTATTAGCTTTTAGATCTAATGGTAGATATTTTGTTGGCATGTCTTGCCCTAGAATGTAACTCTATTTTATGAAGGTGTTGTGTTACGATTGCGGTAGAGAGACGATGATGTATTCTGAGAGTCTAATAGCGATCGTGTTGTCTCTTGATCTTTGAGTGGTGATACTCTTGTGAGAAGCTTGCTCTGCAAGTATATTATAATCTTTGTGATTGTTTGAATAATATATTGAGTGGCTTTTGGAGTGTGGGGTTTTTCTCCTGAAAGGGTTTTCCCCATGTATATCACTGTGTCATGGTATGCATGATATTTATGTTTCTTTTGTTTAAGTTTTTGTAACTGTTAAAGATCTGTAAAGTTTTGCATTATTCTCCTCTCAAGATTAGTGTAGGAAGTTGTTCCACTACCTTAGCTTCCTTACAAGTGGTATCAAAGCTTGATCACCTTTGGTTTTAGTTGTGGGTTGTTGGGTTTTTTGAACTAATCCATATTTGAGTGGGAGCCTGTGCAGAAGACACTTTGTGATCTTGTTGCAAGAATTTTTAGATGGAAAGTTCATCAGGGAGGATAGAGGTAGAGAAATTATTTGGAAATAATTTTGAGATGTGGAAGCTAAAGATGGAGGATTTGTTGATAGATCAAGATCTATGGGATGTTGTTTATGAGAATGTTTCAAGGCCTGCAAATCTTACTCAGGCTGCTCAATATGATGTTATGGACCATAAAGCCAAGGGTCTAATAAGATTGTGCTTGGAAGACTCTATTTTAATTAATGTCCATGAGGATACCTTTGCACATAAACTATGGAAGAAGCTTGGTGAGATGTATCAAGCCAAATCTTTAGTGAACAATATTTTCTTGAGCAAGAAGTTGTATTCCTTGAGAATGGAATAGGGTGGATGAATCACAGACCACCTAGAAGCATTCAATATGTTGGTGACTCAATTGGAATGAGTTGGTGTTAAAATGGACGAGGAGGAGAAACGTTAAATCCTGCTTTGTTCTTTGCCTGATTCATGGGATTCTCTTGTTATGGATATTGTGAGTACGTCTGTTATATTGAAGACTAAAGATGTGGTGGGTTCTTTTCTTTTTGAAGAGATGAGGAGGAAGGTATCCATCACTGCCATGGCCCTAAATGTTCATGGAAGACCTAAGGAAAAAGGAAAGAAAAATGAGAAGCGTGACAAATCCAAGTCTAGGGGGAGATCTAAATCTCTTGGAAAGCCCAAAGTTATTTGTTGAAATTGTGGTAAGCCTAGACATGTTCATAAGGAATGCAAAGAAGAAAAGAAGAAGAAAAAGAAGAAATTTGATTATGATTTTGACTCCAAGAAGGAAAATGGTGATGCATTCATTGCAACTTTGGAAACTTGTGTAGGTAATGATGCATGGCTAATTGATTCAGGTGCATAGAGTTCCATATGATCTTTAATAGAGATCGATTTTCTAAATATGAATCTAGGGGGAGATCTAAATCTCTTGGAAAGTCCAAAGTTATTTGTTGAAACTGTGGTAAGCCTAGACATGTTCATAAGGAATGCAAAGAATAAAAGAAGAAGAAAAAAAAGAAATTTGATTTTGATTTTGACTCCAAGAAGGAAGATGGTGATGCATTCATTGCAACTTTGGCAACTCGTGCATGTAATGATGCATGGTTAATTGACTCAGTGCATAGATTTCCATATGATCTTTAATAGAGATTGATTTTTTGAATATGAAGAATTTGATGGAGGTAAGGTGTACTTGGGTGATGATTCTCATTTAGAAATTGTTGGCCATGGTAAAGTTAAAATCATATTTCTTGATGGTAGAATACAAAGGATTAATGGTGTGTTGCATATCCTTGGTTTAGCATGAAACTTGTTATCAATGAGCAAACTAATAGATGCGGGTGTGTAGGTAGTATTTTTTGATGCAGGATGAAAAATGGTTAGAGGCGCTATGGTGATTGCTAGAGGTGTCAGATATGGCACATTGTGTAAGTTGGATGCATGCATTGTTGAGTGCAATAGTACTTTTGTGAAAAGAAAGTTTGTGGAAGAAGTGAGGGTTTCACCTTCAATAGATGGTCATGGCTTTTGGGTACCCAAGTGTTCTCTTTCTTTTGAAACAAAGTTACCTGTAGAGAAAACTATGTTATCGCACCAAAGACTTGGCTACATTAGAGAAAAGGGTCTAAGGACCTTGAAAAATAAAAACCTTGTTGAAGGTTTGTTTGATTGTAATCTTGAATTCGATTTCTGTGAGCATTGTATTTATGGAAAACAAAACCGTGTTTATTTTTACTTGAGTTCTCATAAATCTTGTGGTGTATTGGATCTTATTCATTCTTATGTGTCTGGTCCTGTAGATGTTCCTTCAATTAGTAAATCCACATATTATGTTTCATTTATTGATGATTATAGGACATGGGTATATTTTCTAAAGAGTAAATATGAAGTTTTCATTCAATTTAAAGAATTAAAAGGAATGGTTGAGTTGCAGACTAGAAAGAAAATAAAAATTTTGAGGATTGATAATGGCAGTGATTTTTTTTTCTAATAATTTTGATAGATTCTATAAAGATTGTACTATTAATAGACAAAAGACAACACTGTATTCTCCACAACAGAATGGAGTTGCAGAAAGAATGAACAGGACATTGCTGGAAAAGGCTAGGAGTATGTTGAGTTACTAAGACTAGTCAAATGATAATGCCTTGGACAAATGCATCTGCAACACAAATATGTTAGTAGTTTGAAAGATAGTCTTAGACAAATGATTTTGATGTACAATAAAATGGATTATAAATTATAATAAAAACCCCTACAAAGATTAAAAAGTAATGTTATGGTGCAACAAAATATATGCAAAGAAAACATATGCTTAACACAAGATTCCAATTTTAGTGTTATTTATTTCACATAGTCAAACTAAATTCATTTATTTTATAATATTTTCTACCCTATATATAAAAATACAAAGAAATAACACCCGCTGAATTTTTGAGAGCTTTCCAAAAAAATAAAAATATCTATAAAATTCATTGATTTGTGCCCTAAAATACATATTTATGAAAAAATTATAATTGACATAGATCTGATTATTTTGTCACTTTTTTTACTTCAAAAATAAAAATGCAAAGAACATATCTCTATTAAATTTATGAGAGATTTGTTTTATGTACTGGTTATGCACAACAGGGTCCTAACCCCAAATACATCGTTCAACAGAACATCATAGCATGACAAAATTATTAGTTCACTGCAGAGGCAAGAATACTTATGCATTCACGGAATGCTTTTAGCAAACAGCATCAATCACATTTAGCCATTTAACGATATTACTTATTTTTTTGTATAGTTTGAATTTGGAGAGCTATTTTATATATTGGAAAATTAGCATTTATCTATTTTTCTATTCGTCCGAGTAGCTTTATAAATCATTTTGGTTTTAAAAATTCAGGAAAATGCGAACACATAAATTGATTAAATAAATTTAAGCAAAGGTATAGTTTAAAAGTTGGTGGATAGAGGTACATAATCCATGAATGCAGATTAAATGCATTAAAATATCAGGAAAATGCGAGTGCATAAATTGATTAAATAAATTTAAGCAAAGGCATAGTTTATAAAACTGGCGGGTAGACATACGTAATGCATGAATATAAATTAAATCCATTAAATGGCATCTGGCTCAAGGTGAAGGCGCTGGAATGGCTTGGAGACCACACATGGCCAGGGTACTTTGGTCATTTAATATAGAGTTAAGTCACTTGCTATGCATCTCTATTACTTTCTGTGTGTTGTTTTTGTGTTCTGTAAGCACCTGTTATGAGGAAGAGTTTGTAGTTACTATGTAGGAGATGTTATAGTTGCAGAGTCCAAACCCAGAAACGAGTTACTTGAGGTGATAATTTGTTAATTTTGAGAGTTTCATTACATTAAAGTGCATAGCGAAGCTGTATTTCATAGTGCTCTATTGTGTGGCCGAGCAAGGTATTTTGTAGTTGCAGAGTTGCACATTGGACAGTGAGAGACAAATTTCTTGAGGTCAAAAGAGGTAAGTTTTCGTTGTTTTCTTCTATTTGATACGAGAAATGCAAGTAGGGTTTCATAGTGCTTTAAGGCATTCTTATACTTTGATTATAAATTCGTAATTTAAACTAGTTTTAGTATTATCTATTCGAATTTCTTGTTGAAATGCGAAGGTTTCATCTGCATTTGATAGGAATTATGTAGAAATCATCTTGTCCATTTTACTTCATGCATGTGAGCCCTGTAAAGTTTGTATATTTTTGATTACTGCAAAGTTGTCCCATAAAGAGGGCTTTGGAACCAAAATTATGTCAACATGTGTGATAATGATAGCTTTTGAACAATGAGTCGACAGTATGTTGCTTTGAGCTTTTAGGTTGTCATGAAAGCATAAAGGATAGAGGGATTATGTTAAAAGTCATCGTTGTTGTCCTCGTAGGCATAAACTCATATTTTAAACTACTTTTAGTATTATCTATTCGAATTTCTTGTTGAGATGTGAAGGTTTCATCTGCGTTTGATATGAATTATGTAGAAATCCTCTTGTCCATTTTACTTCATGCATGTGAGCCCTGTCAAATAGATAAATGAGTACAATGCATGATGTGAGCCATGTCATGGTTACTGTTCTCATAGGTATACATGTAAAATACGAAAGCATTTATAAGACAAGTGAACTGTTTTACAAGACTCCTCAGGGAAATGGGGCTCCGGGGAAAGCAATTAGTATTAAATCTGGACACCTTGAAATTCACATGTTAACTTTGGTATTTTTATGGAGTTGGTATCTCTGATTTGGTCTTCTTTCATCTGATATCTAATTAATTAGGTGGCTGTTAACTAGTCTTTAAATACATAATAATAAAAAGAAAGAAATAATTATAAATATCCTTGTGGACATTTTAATAATGGGTTGTCATTTGTACTTGCATGTAGATGGATTAAGCACTCAAAAGTCACAGTATATGTAGCATGTCAGCTAATAGGTCCATGTGACATTTCAGTCAAGTTAAAGTAGTTAATTCCATATTTTTCATTTATCCTTGTTTCATTAGATAACTAGTTAATTAGGTAACTCTTAATTAGTCTTTAAATACACAGTAATTAAGAGAAAGAAAAAATTACAATTATCCTTGTGTACAGTTTACCTGGTTATCAAATTCAAGGTACAGACGTACGAAGCAAACAACAATTTGAGATTTTGTAGTTGGAGAGCTTAGACTGAATGCTTAGGAAGTTAGAAAATTGTATCTTGGGGCTATAAAAAACTATGTCAAATATGTTTTAGAATCCAAATTGCAATGTTGCCATAAAGCAGTCAAGTAATATTGCTTGATAAAATAATTTTAGGCTTCGTGCAAAAGAGTAGTTAAATTCATTGCTAGAAGATTTGTGGTACATTAACCTATGGCAACTAGTTTGTGTAGTTAATCTGAGTTACATTTATACTTGTGTCTCTTGAATCTAAAAAATGCTTGCTAGTGTTTCAATGGTTTTGGCTATTAGTATCCATCGCAGGGGGAGTATTATATATTGCAATTGTAATTTTGGGAGTTGTCTGCATTTTGGTCATTTCCTTGAGCTTTATTGCTGTTTTTTTAGAAAAAACAAACAAATGGTCTTTGTTTTCTAATCAAAGCTTATTACATGGTGTAATGCTTTTGATTGGAAGAAAAGAGGTGGTGTAGCGGTTCAGCTGTGGAAAATTCTTCAAGAAAAGAGCACAGGGTGAGTTTCTAGAATGAACCTTCTCCTTTGTTTACAATTGCATATAGTAGACAAAGAAAAAGGTTAATTCAATATTCTCACTATATTGATTGTACTTGTAGTCATATCGTTGCTTTTTGTTACAAGGACAATCTTTACAAATGGGTATTGTGAGTGGCATATGCTATATGGTTCATAAAAATTAAGCTATTGGGGTTCAAAAGTAGATCTTTGTTGCAATAACATGATATCAGAAATGCAATTATTATCCAATCAATTCCTTTGGTGGCTGATTGCACTTTATAATTTAAACCTAGTCTTTTTTATTTTAAGAGTTTGATTCTGAATCCATATGCATAGTTTGATTAAAACTACTGTCTTAAGGTGCATAATTCATTGATGCAAAATCAATGCATTGAATGGCATCTGACTAGAGGCGAGGCTGTTTGGATAGAGATAAATAAGTATAATTATCCTTGGCCACATTTCACATTTTGACCTTTCAATCAAAGTCAATTAACAAAGTAGCAGTTAGACCTAAAGAAGGTTCAAGGACTATGCTGATAGAAAACCATATTTTGGACAATGGCTAGACAATCTGTTGAAATTGATTTAGAAACTTTGAAGCAAATGCATTTTCCTTTCAGTTTACTTTCATTGTACATCTTAAATGGAAGTTGGGTTTCACATTGCTGCAATGCATTTGGATACTTTGATTGTAAAATCATAGTTTAGATCATTTTAAGTGTTATTGATTCGAATCTTTCCTTGAAATACCAAGGATTCATCTGAGTCTTGGAGGCAATGTACAACTGTCCTATAAAGACAGCTTTGGAACCAATGAGCTGTCATCAAGGATAGAGGAATATTGTCAAATATTGTGGTTATTGTCCTCATAGGCACGCATGCAAAATATGGAAGCATATAACAATTAAAAGAGATAAACAAGTATAATTATCCTTGGCCACATTTCACATTTTGACCTTTCAATCAAAGTCAATTAACAAAGTAGCAGTTAGACCTAAAGAAGGTTCAAGGACTATGTTGATAGAAAACCATATTTTGGACAATGGCTAGACAATCTGTTGAAATTGCTTTACAAACTTTGAAGCAAATGCATTTTTCCTTCTGTTTACTTTCATTGTACATCTTAAATGGAAGTTGGGTTTTGCATTGCTGCAATGCATTTGGATACTTTGATTATAAAATCATAGTTTAGATCATTTTAAGTGTTATCAATTCGAATCTTTCCTTGAAATACCAAGGATTCATCTGAGTCTTGGAGGCAATGTACAACTGTCCTATAAAGAGAGCTTTGGAACCAATGAGCTGTCATAAAGGATAGAGGAATATTGTCAAATATTGTGGTTATTGTCCTCATAGGCACACATGCAAAATATGGAAGCATATAGAAAGCAAGTGAACTCTTTAATAATCCCATGAAACATAGTCTTTGTATGCATCCATGCATACAGGTTTGCATGTATATATGTGTACATGTAATTATGTATATATGAATGCATGTATCTATGTTACCATGTATGTATGTGTGTATATAATAGATTACTATTGCATTTGCTTTAAATGCTTTTTTGTGGATGGCGCCAGCTAGCCATCTAGTCATATTGTGGTTATTGTACATATTGCTTTTTATATATATGATCTCAATTTCGTAAGTTATTTTTCATATCGGTAAATTGGCATTTATCTGTTTTTGCAACCCATGGGAGTGGCTTTTTGAATCGTGTTTGTTTTAAAATGCTCATGAAAATGCAAATGCATAGATTCATTGATGGCTATGTGCCTTCATGCATATATGCATATTTATAGGATTTATTGCTATCATGTAAAGGCCACATAAATATTCATTCCCCAAGTCTATGTGGTCATTTGAATACGTGCATATATTAAGGGATCTATTGATACATGGATATATGCATCCATGGATACATGAATACATATATATATGTGTGTGTGTAATCATGTATGTATGCATACGTGTAAATATGTGTACATCCATGCATGTATGTATGCATATGTGCATTGAAGCATGTGTGCAGCTATGTGTCTATGTATACATTTTATCCAGCAATCAATGTCAATTAATAAACTAGCGCTTGTACCTAAAGAATGTTCAAGGATTGTGCCAGTAGAAAACCATATGCATATCAATATGTTAGAGAGCATGTATCTATGCATAGGTGTGTATTG
Source organism: Sequoia sempervirens (assembly GCA_007258455.2). Taxonomy (NCBI): domain Eukaryota; kingdom Viridiplantae; phylum Streptophyta; class Pinopsida; order Cupressales; family Cupressaceae; genus Sequoia; species Sequoia sempervirens. Next base: position 160,716 of record VDFB02040842.1, read on the forward strand.
ATGCTAATTGTTCTGAATTCTGGTTGCATGTGATTGCATTAAACAATAAAGAATAAGTGCTAGATAATTGAAGTAAAATGACCCCATTCAGTTGGCAGATCAATTTTTTTCAGCCCTTTACATGTTATCTGAGAGTTTTGAACCTTTTGCTGTTCATTGGCAGTCTTTGAAGCTTAAATGTCACAGTATATGTAGCATACTACCCAATAGCTCTATCTCACATTTCATTCATGTTGATTTAGGCAAGTTGATATTTCTCATTTACCCTCGTATCGTCTCATATCTAAATAATTAGGCAACTGCTAATTAGCCTTTAAGTACATAGCAATTAAAACAAAGAAATAATTACAATTATCCTTGTGTGCATTTGAACTATTAATCAAAGGCAATGAACAAACTAGCCCTAGAAAACCATCTGTGTGTTAATGTGTTGAATAACATGCGTTTGTGCATAGGTGTATATCGATGCTATGAGTTGTGATTTCTACCATTGTGTAGCGCTTACTATTACTTGTACAGTCAAGCGACATGCAAGTAGAATTCATAATTCATGGCATCTAGATACACTCAAGGACAAATACAAATCAAGGTTGTTGGCATCCTGATAAGAAAGATGATGAGATACATCCAATTAATGTATGTCACCACATCTTATTGAATAAAGATGATTTGGTTAGGCAGGTTACAGATGAGAATCCTTATTGGTGTGTGACTAATGCTCTTTTTGAAGACTTGTCAAGAAAATTGCATGCCAATTCTATTAGAAAACAGGTAAAATCAGATTTATTGATTGACTATGATTGATGGATCAAATGTGTACAAGGATAGTTAAATAATTAGGCAACTGCTAATTAGTCTTAAAGTACATAATAATTAAAACAAAGAAATAATTACAATTATCCTTGTGGACATTTGAACTGTTGATCAAAGGCAATTAACAAACTAGCACTAGAAAACCATGTGTGTGTTAATATGTTGGATAACATGTACTTGTGCATAGATGTTTATGGATACTATGAATTGTGATTCCTGTTTGCATGTACCTGATTTAAACATTTAATAGTTAGTGCTTGATAATGGAATGAAATGAACTTGGGCAAATGAAAATAGAATGACCCCATGGAATTGGAACATCAATGTTTACATGGCTTTAACATGATAGCTGATTTGTGTCCATGAGACTTATTTGAATCTCAAATGTCATACTGTATGTGGCGTGTTAGCTAATTGGCTTAACATGATAGCTTTCAAACAAGTAAATTCAGCGATCAATGAAGCTAGTTGGCTGATGAATTAATTGTGTTCCATGGTTAGTCATAGCTAATTATTAGTCATCTTTATCCTCCAAATCACTTAAATCAATCTTGCCTATTCACATTCACAGATACACAATCTTTCTGACCATTTTGCGTGATTTTAATAGAATAGGAGCTTTAGAACAGGATATGTACGTTCACCTAAGCATGATAAGACGTTGATTTCTGATAGATATTATGGTTTGAAATGCTATCATGAATATGCATAGAAAATATGGAAGCACAAGAAAAACATGTAAACTGTTTGACAGAATTCCTCGAAGAAATGTTGGCTCTTGGTGTGTAGTGATTGCAAATTATGCAGAGAATTATTTATCAAAAAAGATTTTTGCAAACTTCCAAGCAAATCAACTAAATAGTTGATCAAGTTAACTGTGAATCAAGTTACTTGACTAATCAATGAAACTAGTTCATTGATAGATCAGTTTTTCTTGAATAGTTAATTATAGTTAATTTAAAAACATCTTTATACACCAAATCAATTAAACCAATCATGGCCATTCATATGCAAAAAAGGAATTTCTTGAAAAGGCTTTATAGACAAGGAAGCAAATGCAATTGCTAGGTGCAAACCAAAATTGCAAAACCTTTGCCAACATCTTCCTTTCTGTTTCTTGTGCTACAAATATTCAACAAGCTATAGCTGTCCATATTAATTGTATCCCTTCGTCTATGTTGAAGCCATCTGTTTAGTCTATTGCTTTTTGCTATTATTTCATGGAAGCTCAAATGTCATAGTATATGTGGCGTAGTAGCTAATAAGTCCATCTCACATTTCGCTCATGACAATTTAGTTTGTCTCATCTCTCTCTGATACACTAATCAAAGTCAATTAACAAATAAGTCAATCTTACACTTGACTCATGCAAATTAAGTCAATTCTATCTTTTACTCATTAATGAAATTAACTAATCAGCTTAACAAGATAGCTTTCAAACAAGTTAGGTCAGTGATCAATCAAGTTGTTTGACTGATGAGTCAATTGAGTTCAATAGTTAATCATAGTAATAGCAAAAAAATCCTTGTTAGATGATGTCATAGTTGAATTTGCTTTTGTGTGCCTGTCTGCACTTTTGCTATAGCTTGAAGCAATGATGCTTTATGGTTCAAGTATTAAGTGTAATTGGAAACCTTTCTTGATTTAAATTGATTGATTTAAATCTGTTTGGAAACCATACTTACAGTGGTTCTTTAGGCTCGATGCAAAACAACAATATAGTTAAAAATGGTCTGTAGAGAACCATGGTCACACTTGTGCATTTGGAATTCAAGAACCTATGATAAATAGTCTGCCAGGTTAATCTGTTTTCAATTAATACTTGTTTCTATTGAATCTAAAAAAAAAACTTGCTGGTGTATTTCAGTGTTTTGACTATTAGTATCCATTACACTATCACTGTCATCCATTGCAATTATAATTTTGGGAGTTGTTTGCACAAATGTGTTTTGATGCATTGTGAAACCCAACTTGCATTTCTGGATAAAACGAAGCAAAATAAATAAAAGTAGCAATTTGTTGCCTTGAGTAACTCGTCTCTTGGTGTTCATTCAACGAGCACAGGAGCTTTTGCTCTGTCACTGTAAACGTCCCCTTTGTATTGATAAAAGCTGTCAGTTTTCAAATCTATGTCTTTGCTTAAATTTATTTGTATATGGAGTAACATTGTTTTCAAATGCATGACTGATAATAACATGTATATTAGAAAACTTTGAATCAAAATACACAAATCATTTAAAAAATAATATTTCTCTCCTTGTCTTATATTGCTACAGATAGAGCTTTTTATTATACCACAAATGGAGATTCTTACTCCAAACAAGAGGGAATAGAAACATAAGATGCAATTGTTAGCCAGGTCCTTCATTGCTTCCTTCCTATTGGTAGATATCACAGAAAAGTAAAAACCTATTTCTAAGATGACAATGAGTTTAAGGCACTTGAAATAAGTTTGTCTCTATAATATTGCCCACACTTATTTATCCCCAACAGCTATGTATTGGCTTATGGGTAGATATAATAGTTGAAAATGCTATTGTAGACATATATTCACAATGTGGAAATATAGACAAGATCCAGGAATTGGAAACAAGGAATGCATAGGAGACATAAGCTATGAAATACAATGGCATGTAGCATAAACAAGTAACAGTTTAAACTCCAATAATCTAAAAAAGCTTTAATGAACATTGATTTTTTATCAGATTGCTTTTGCAAAATACACGTGCACTGATGCAAAAAGGGTATCTGGTAATTTTTCTATCAATTCATATCACCCAAGAATTGCTTCTGACATAGACACACTTCCTCCTCCATCTGTTTTAGTTTAGCAGAATCGAGTCAAGAACTTTATTTTGTTAAATGAAACAATCAGGAATTTGGAAAACAGAAAAAACAATGGATTGTTGAGCTTTCTAATTCTTCATGATTTTTTAATTTTTTTACCCCACTTTTACATCATACTGAATAACAAGCAACTAAAAACAATATTCAGAACTCTACAATGCTCTTCTAGAATGAGAACACAAACAAGTATTCAAGGGTGCCTATGCTGTTTACTTTTGCTCTGAACTCTAAAAGAAGGCTCACACAGTCTTTGTATCTATTTGTTGTTGCAATGTGCTAGACACAGGCTATCAAAAAGATTTGTTATATTGTTTCGAACTCTCAATTAAAAAAGAATCTCCATATTCTACCATCAGAGAAAATGCATTAAAGTCAAAGGAGTTTGAAATTGAAGATAACAAACCTAATAGCACTCACTTGGATAAACTGTTTTCTATAGTGTGAATTTTATTGGTTCCTAGTGTCAAGGCAGGAATACTCATGCATTCAGTTGGAATGCTTTTAACTGGCAGCATTGGGCAATCACATTTCGACATTTAACATATTACTTATTTTTTTGTATAGTTTGAATTTGGAGAGCTATTTTATATATTGGAAAATTAGCATTTATCTATTTTTCTATTCGTTCGAGTAGCTTTATAAATCATTTTGGTTTTCAAAATTCGAGAAAATGCGAACGCATAAATTGATTAAATAAATTTAAGCAAAGGCATAGTTTAAAAGTTGGAAACTAGACGTACGTAATCCATGAATGCAGATTAAATGCATTAAAATATCAAGAAAATGCAAGCGCATAAATTGATTAAATAAATTTAAGCAAAGGCATAGTTTATAAAACTGGTGGGTAGACATACGTAATGCATGAATATAAATTAAATGCATTAAATGGCATCTGGCTCGAGGTGAAGGCGCTAGAATGGCTTGGAGACCACGCGTGGCCAGGGTACTTTGGTCATTTAATATAGAGTTAAGCCACTTGCTATGCATCTCTATTACTTTGCGTGTGTTGTTCTTGTGTTCTGTAAGCATGTGTTCTGAGGAAGAGTTTGTAGCGACTGAGCAAGAGATATTATAGCTGCTGAGCCCTAACCTAGAAACGAGTTACTTGAGGTGATAATTTGTTATTTTCCATAGTTTCTTTCCATTGAAGTGCATAATGAAGCTGTGTTTCATAGTGCTTTAGTTGGACTATCACTATCACTTTGTGCCTGATGTGTTTGTGCATGTATGTATGTATGCATGTCTCTATGTACATATGCATTTATCTATGTGCATATCTATGTAAACATTTGTAGATGCATATATGCATGTATGCATATGTCTCTGGATATATCTATGCATATATGTATTTATGCATATATGTGTGTGTGTATAGATGCATCTATGTGTATATGCATGCATGCATATGGATGCATATATGTTTACGTCCATACATGCATTTATGTGTGTCTACATGGATGTATTTGTACATATATATACATATGTATACATACATGTGTGTGTCTATATGTCTTTTCTAGGAAAGAGTTTACAGTGACAGGGCAAAGGTTGTCATGGTTCCAAAAAGGACACTTGTAGACAAGTTACTTCAGGCAATAAATAGTTATTTTCATTAGTTCTCTTTTATTTTAGAGTCCATAGGTAGATTGGCTTTCACAGTGCTGAGCCTACGCTAATTTACATAGACTAGTTCCTCGGATGAGCGATTGTCTTTTGTCCAATGTACAATATGGGAGCTTAATAATAACTTGGTGCTTATAAGTCCTCTAATGATTACATATCTTCAATTACTGTGGAGCTGTTCCATAGTGCAAGCTTTAGAGCCACTGTGTTGTTAGCATGTGCCATAATGGGACCTTTTGAACAATATGTGGACAGTGTGTTGAGAAGGCCTTACAAACTATCAGGCAAATGCAATTTACAGATATAAGCCTAAACTCCACAATTGCTTTCAGCTTTCTTGTTGTCATTAAAGCATAAAGGAAATAGGATTTTTTCCAAACTTCTAATTTTTGTACTTTTACATAATAATTCACCTTATTAATTAATGAATCAAATTATCTTAATTAATGAATCTTCTTTTCCCTTCCATCATTTCATATCTAATTAATTAGGTAACTGCTAAATAGTATTTACATACATAATAATTAAAACAAATAAATAATTATAACTATCCTTGGGCACATTTAACCCATCAATCAAAGTCAATTAATAAATCTGATTCCACCTGTTCACTGATAGTATTGGCATGCAATTTCCTTGAAAAGTCTTCAAAAAGAGGATTACTCACACACCAGGATTCTAATTTATAATGTTCATATCCAAATCATCTTCATTGAATAAGACGTTGTGGGATACATTAATTGGATGTATCTTATCATCTTTCTTATCAGGATGCCAACAACCATGGTTTGTATTTCTCCTTGAGTGTATCTAAATGCCATGAGTTATGAATTCTATTTGCATGTGGCTTGATTGCACAAGTAATAGTAAGTGCTACATAACGGTAGAAAATAAACTTATGAAAATGGAAATGAAATGACCCCATTTAGTTAGAAAATCAATATTTATTTGGATTTCACTATTAAGTGATAGCTGGTTTGGCATTAAACACTAGCTAAAAATTGTTTTTATCATAACTTAATAGTGCTAGCATAGGTCTATGTCATTTTTTGGCTTAGTATTGACAAGTTTCCATTGGCCTATTTACACTTCTTCAGACACTTAAGCAAATATGGCATCTATACCATTGATTGCTCTTAAAGAGCTTATGTCACCATTGCAATAAAAAAATTACATTAATGCATGCATATGAAAAATATGTTCTATATTATAGGGTACACAAATAACAATAAGTATTTTAAAATTATAAAATGCAATTTGCATTTTAAGAAACAAAATTTTTTACTTGGGTTCTTTCTCGTCGAAATGAATCTACATAAGAATTATGTTTTGTTTTTATGAATAGAATAGTATATGTCACTCACTGTAATCATTTGTATAAATTGTCCTTGTGACAGGGATCAGTGCTTTTAACTGTATTTAAACAATCATGCACAAACTGCAACGTGAGGTTAGCATATTAACCTTCTTCTTTTTAAAAAAAAAATAATAATGCAGAGTTTTCCAAATATGCGCTTCTAGGAAGATTTCCCATGGTTGTAGATGAAATAGTATATGTTTTTACAGTTTGCTCACTTCTCAATTTTGTCATTGTACTAGGAAAAATTACTTGTGCCTATAATAACAGCCAGAATTTGTACATTGCTACAAGTATACTTGATCATTCAATAGCAGATTGCAAGGTCAACTTTCTAAATTGTCTTTCTGCTTTTCTTGAAATGCAATTGAAATTCTTCAATATAATAACTGCATAAAGTTTTTTTTCATGTATTCATTTTGCCATCTTGTATTCCTCATTTCTTTGAACACAAATGATTTAAAAGGCTGCTTGCACATAAACAAACAGGAAAATGTATTTTCCACAATTGCAATAGTATTTTGTCTTCGAAAAATAGAATAGGCTTTGCTTATGTGTTAATTAGTTATACTTCCTCTATACAATATCCATAGAATAGAATGTATTGCTAGAATGCAATTTTTAAACCCTCTTTGCAAGTTTCAAATAGCCTATAGAGTCATAAGTCTTTGTTTTATGTCAACTGGTTTTTACCTATATGCATTTAAGGCAATTTTGTTCATAAGACTACTTATATCTGTGGCAAGTTGCTATGCACTGTGCAAGTGAATGTATGTTTAATCTTCCTGTATTGCAAAAAAAGACCACAAAGTTAATTTCAAAAGCTGACATGGCACATGAGTACAATGAATGATGTACTACGTTACTCATAGACATGACGCAATATTTTTCCATGGTCTTGTTTACATGCAAAATGACATTAACCACAATTTTTTTTTGCTCACATTGCCAATTTCACTATATGCTTTAAACCTCTAAAGTAAGAGAAAACTGAGGAAAGAAACTATTTATTGCCTCAAGTAACTCGTTTCTGGTTCTGGACACTGTAACTATAACAAAGTCTGCTCAATCGCTGTAAACTCTCCTAGAACAAAGACTTGTAGAATAGAAAAACAATTTGCGCAAAGTAATAGTCATGCTTAACAAGTGACTTAAGTCTATAACAAATGAACAAAGCAGCCTGGCTATACATGTCCACCAAGCCATTCCAGCAATTTCTCATCCACCCACATGCTATTTAATGCATTTACTTTGCATTTATGCACTGTGTGCCTGCACCTCTAAGTTTTAATCTCTTTTTTTAATTATTTAATCGATCTATGCCTTTGCTTTTGCTCAATGGACCTATGCCTTTGCATTTTCCTCAAATTTTAAAAATGCAAATGATTTTTAAAGCTATTCCCACAAATAAGAAAAGCCATAGATCTTCTTTGATCAAACAATGCCTTTGCATTTCCCTGATTTTCTTAAAACAAAATGATTTGTGAAACTATTCTCTACATGCCACTTAATTCATGTTTATGTGAATAGCTTTTAAAATCATTTGCTCTTTGAGAAAATCAGTCACTTAGAAGTACATAGAAACAAAGGAATCCAATTACACAAAACATTTAAAGACCATAGACTGAGATTGACAATGTGAGCAAAAAAGATTCTTATCCACCATTTGTTGCATGTAAACAAAGCTACCTGAAAATATTGTTTTGTGTTTGTGGCATTGAAAGTATACATCATGCATTGTACTCATTTATCCAATTTGTCAATGTAACAGGAATAAGTACATACAATCCTGGTGGGGGACAGTGGATGACAAGGTCAGGTTGAAGAATTAATACTATTTTTCCCTTGTGCTTCTAAAAAATTGTTTGTTGTATAATATGTCACGTAGGCTTCTGCTACTACTCAAGATCCATTTTCCAACATATATAGAGATTATTATCTTCCAAGATGCTCGACAACATGGTTAATACTATAGAATGCTATTGAGTAAAAGCACATAGGCGACAATGTAAAAAACTATAGATTTTGTAATCTAGATGATAGCATTTGATGCTATTCATACATAACATCTGCTATTCTCAAACACATTAGGATACAAAAGAAACAAAGAAAATGATAGATGTTGACACCTATGAATTGACAAAGCGCCCCCAAATATCAAACATTGACTACGCGCTTAAGAGCGAGGGACTTTGCAGATTAAGTACTTTTGCATACAATGTTGGTGATTGTTTGTTTGACTCATTACAACTACTGCTTAACAATCGCTACACATCAATTCAACTACTAAATGAAGCTATAGATTACTTCTTGAGTTGCCTTCAAAACAAGGACAAAGAAGCAATAAGATCATACAACTATGAACTAGACCCTGATACTCTATATACATTGCACAAAGTACATGATCCACAAACATATTTCTGCAGAATGCGATTATCTGCAAAGCCACAAGCAGATTGCACTGAAAGTGGATTGTGGGGTGACTTATTCTGCATTCACTAGATATCCAAATGGTTGAATATACAAATATGCCTTTGGTCAAGAACAACAGCAAGAAGGTACTTACAGTTCAATAGTTCTGATTACACAGAATCAGTCTCTATACTATTTCATGACATGAATTCTTTAAGTGGACACTTTGAACCATTGTTAAAAATTGAAACACAAAACGTAACTTCAAAACAGCCCATAGGTTCACATGAAATTAAAAAACTGTGCACAAAGTATCCTCGAATATCAAACATTGACAATGTCCTTAGAGTTGAAGGCCTTTGTAGATTAAGCACATTTGCATACAATGCTGGCGATTGTTTGTTTGACTCGCTTCAAGTACTACTTAACAATCAGTACACCTCAACTCAATTATGCAATGGAGCTATAGATCATTTCCTAACTTTCCTTCAAAATAAGGACAAAGAAGCAATTAAATCATATAACAATGAACTAAATCCTAATACTCTATATACATTGCACAAAGTACATGATCAAGAAACATACTTCTGCAAAATGCGATTGTCTGCAAGACCATGCACATACCATAGTGAATGTGGATTGTGGGGTGACTTGTTCTGCATTCACTAGATATCCAAATGGTTGAAAATACAAATAAGCCTCTGGTCATTGACAACCTCAAGAAAGTACTTAGATTTCAATGATTCTGGATATACAAAATTAGTCTCTATACTGTTCCATGATACAAACCCTCTGGCTGGACATTTTGAGCCTCTTCTAAGAATCAAATCCCAAAATCTAACTCACCAATGCTCAACAAGCTTGCTCCAACTTAAAAAGTTGATCAGAAGTGGTCCACAATACAAAATTACTTATTTGACCAAGACACATGCTTTGCCAAAAAACAAGAAGAAATTGATACCATTTGTCATAGCAAACAATTTTAAACATAAGTCAACAATAAGACTTAATCACCTGAAGAACTTGATTAGAAAAGAAAAACAAAAAGAAAGTGTACCTACCAGTCCAAAGAAAAAAAAAACATTGACACCAATAGAAATTTATAAAAGAGCAATACAAGATACACCAAAATACCCATGTGCAATTTTCCAAGTGCTCTGTTTGAACAAGGACATCAGTACATTCAAAGAAAAACAAAAACAACTATACTGTAAGCTACTACAATCAGATTCCTTACCATTCACAGATTTCATATGCCATGTATGCTCCTTTGCATTGAAACAGTCCACTCTTCCAAAGTATGCTACGCCACAGAAAATAAGAACTAATAGACCATTGTGCTATGTGCAAAATTTAACTCAGCTAGAAGAACGACTTGTGTCACTTAGAATTGCATTTGCACAGATTTGGGAGCTAGGGTTCAAAAGGTCTCAAATAGGCCTAACAGGTTCTATTATAAATGTTCCTATTGACATGAACATTGTACAAAGAGCATTACCACAATCAATTAACAACACACAAACAATTGTTGTTTCATTGAAAAGGCGCTTACAATACAAAAATGCATTTCAAAAAGGCATGGTGCACCCAAATGTCATCATGCAAGCTTTGACTCAATTAACAAGGACACCATTATACAAAATGCACAAAGTCCACATAAACCAAGATTGGCAAGAAGTTCTCCAATGCACTAAAGAAAATGAAGACAATAGTCCACAAAATACAAGTGAAACAGAATCAGATAGTGAAATGGAAAATGAAAACCCATCAGAAACATTGATACATGGATTTACTGAGTCTAGAAGTATCCATAACATGGAAGACAAGATTATTGAAATTGCACTTGCAAAGGACAAGTATCCAATCGGAATATTTAAGGACATTTATGTTGAAGAAATGAATTTCCCAATGTTATTCTTTGGCAAACCATGTGATAATGACATTGTAAAAAACTTTACATATCAGAAAATAGTACGCTGGGAGCTCTTACAATCATAGAGACAATTTGCATATCAAGCAAAAAACATTTTTTTCAAAGCTATAAAGGTACTAATACAACAAGTACTGTCTACAATGACAATAAGAATCCGAAAAGGACAGTTAAAAGAATGAAAGCTATTTGCAAAAGACGTTAAACACAAACCAAATCTAGAAAAAATTCTTAAATCAGATATTGGATATGTTGATTTCAAAAGAATAAGAATCTCTCTAGACTATTCACAACAACTTAAGAAAAATGTATTTGCTATGATTCGACAACTAGGACCACCAACATTTTTCATCACTTTCACTAGTGCTGAGCAAAATTGGGATCCACTAATTCAAACATTACAAGAGCTGCACAATTTACACCAATCAGCACAAAACCGTCAAGAATCTAATGACCGAACACACATTGACAAATTTGAACTCATCAAGAAAGATCCTATCACTTGTGCATGTTACTATAAACATAGAATAAATGCAATAAAAAAATTGATACTTACAGATGACTCTTTCTTTGGAAATGTCATTGATTAATTCTCAGTCACTGAGTTCCAAAATTGAGGAAATGAACATGATCATTTCCTCATATGGGTTAAAAATGCACCAATCTACACAAAAAATAACAACACGGACATCATAGCTTTTGTTGATAAGTATATTAATTGCGACACCGAAAATTTGGAACCTCCTTTGGCAATGCTACATAGACACTATCATACAAAGAAATGCAAGAGATCAAGAAAACAACTTTGTAGATACACTTTTCCTTTCCCACCAATGCAAAAGTCAACTATACTTTTACCAATACTCCAAAAGACTGAGGCGATAACTGCAAATGCCACTGACATCTTTTCAAAACTCCAAAAAGCAAACTATGATGAAACATTCACTTTTCAAATGTTCTTAAAAGAGTTAAACTTAACTGACAATGAATACATTGAAGCTTTGAGCTCAACATTGAATAGGCCTATGCTTTTTTTACAAAGAAAACCATCACAAATATGGAACAATAGTTTTTCAAGGAAAATTCTAGATCTTTGGAAGGCTAATACAGATGCACAGTTTGTCCTCAATGCATATGTTGCTGCAATGTATTGTAGCTCATATATTGAAAAAGTAGAGAAGTCAATGACATATGCATTCAAAAGAATACGTACAGACCACAAGCAAGACAATATTGATGCAATACGAATGGTGAGTAAACTTGGAAATGCCATGCTTAACTTGCAACAAATGTCATCACAACAAGCTGCACATATTGTTTTGTCACTGCCATTAAACTACAGTTCAAGAAAATGTATATTCATTGATACACGATCTAACAATGATCACACATTTATACTAAAATCTGTTAAACAATTGAGCAATGAGCCAGACGAATCAGAAAACGTTCTTGCAAAATCTATTATAGACTACTATTTAAAACGTCCTGAAACAATGGTGGACATATGTCTTGCAAAATTTGTTTCAAGATACAACAAATACAGTGCTACAATTGAACCAAAGGCCAAACCAAATGTGGTACGGTTTATCAATTTCAACAAACACTTTGATATAGAGAATCATTGTAGAGAGCAATTGGTTCTCTATGTTCCATTTACCATTACTGAGCATACACTCAAACAAAACTTTGACTCTTGGGAACATGCATACATGTACCATGGACAAACCATTCAAACAAATAGTGCAAAGTTCATCCACAACACAAACTCTGCATGGGGTGACATTGACAAAGCTATAAATGATCTTCAGTCTCTTGAAGATGAAAAGCTCATTGACCTACCAATGCAAACAAAGCTTCACCAAAAAGAACTATATGACATACAAACAGACCTTCCAAACATAGGTCGTTCTAACCCAAATACCATGCATTCCAATGGATTTGAAATTGCAAAGCACCCATAGATTATAGATAACAATGAATACTACAAGTTAAGATGAATGTTAAATAAAGAACAACAAGCAATTGTTAGAGATGTTCTCATAAAAAAGATGAAAAATCCACAAAAGCCATTGCACTTGTTTTTGACTGGGGGAGCTGGAACAAGAAAGGCTTTTACAGCAAAGGACATCTACCAAGCTCTCATTCGCATCTATAGCAATTCTATTGACAATAATCTAGACAAACCCAAGGGCTTATTAACTGCATATATAGGTAAAGCAGCATATAACATAGGGGGATTCACATTACATTCAACATTTCACATACCTTTTAATACATCAGAATTCCTGCCACTGAACACTGAAGTGCTTGACACTATGTCAAAGCACTATGATCAATTGTGCATACTTCTTATAGATGAGATATCATTAGTTGGCTCAACATTCCTATGGTATATTGATAGAAGACTACAAGACATAATGCAAATGCCTATAGCATACTTTGGAAACCTTGATACAATATTTTGTGGTGACCTTTACCAGGCACAACCTGTCCTTGACTCTGTGGTTTTTGAAAATAGGCCTACTCCAATTGAATTAATGCCTTATAGTTTCTGGAAAGACCACATAAAATGCTATTCATTGGTGACTACCATGAGACAAAAATATGAAATATTTATTTCAATCCTTAATAGACTACGAGTAGGCATTCAGACAACTCATGACATAGACTATCTCAACAAAATTTGCTTTCGCCCTGTACCATTTGATCCATTGCTTCCGCACCTTTTCTATAGGAGAATTGATGTTCAAGCACATAACAACAAAATGCTATCAATCATTCCAACCCAAATGATAGTGCTAGATGCAATAGATGAACTTGAGGAGGACCTTAATGCAATATGAGTATACAGTCACACAATGACACTTCCATCACAAATATGCTTAAAACCAAACATTCTTGTTGAACTCTATGCAGGCAACTATAATGTTCAAGATGGCCTCGTCAACGGTTCAGATGGAATTTTTAAAGCATATACAGCACAAAACAATATTGATATTGTCTGAATTAAATTTAATGACCCATCAATCAGACACTATCAATGCACAAAACTAGCACAATGCTATTCTACTATCATTGACAAAGACTGGGTGCCTATACAACGCATTGCTAGGCCAATCCAAAAAATAACAACAAACAAGCAAATTACAATTAGAAAACAATTCCCAATACAAGTAGCATGTGCACGAACCATACATCGATCCCAAGGATTAACAATGGAGGCCTTGGATTTTGATCCCACAGGCATTAGACAACATGGGCTAACCTATACAGCTCTATCACGAACAAAATCAGTAGAATCATTATTTCTGTTACAACCTTTAACTACAAAAAACTTCAAAGTTAAAGACAAAATACAGCTAGAAATGTCTCGTCTCCAGACATGTGCACAATGGAAATTTGATAACCAAAGCACATGTTCAGAAAACAAATCACATATGCTCCTATGTACATTGAACACTCGCAGCTTGAAAGCACATGCAAAAGACATTGTCAATGACTATGGCATAATGCAATCTGATATCTTATGTCTCCAAGAAACACATATGCATCCCTTTGAGCTAAATATCTTGCTGCAGTATTTTGATAGCTTCTCTGTACATAACATACATGGCATAGCAACTTTAACCAGGAAACATTTACTCCTGTCAAAAACAAAACAACATGAAACATCAAATATTGAAGCCATCACATCAACAATAATGTTATCTAACAATGAACTCAATGCTTGTAATATTTATGCAAGACTTGCAACTGCCATTGATGAAGTAATCGCAATCTTGCAAATAATTATTGCATCCACAAATTCAGAAAACATGTTGTACATTTTAGGCGATTTTAATGTGGACATGTTTTCAGAAAGCAGAAGCAAAAAAATACTTCACAGCTATATGCAACAGAACAATATACAATTTATGTTGAACCAGCAACACAGCATGGGCAAGTAAGCCATTGATCACATTTGGTCCAACACGACTACAAATATATGCTCTATCTATAAATCAGAAGCATATTGGACTGATCACAATCCAATTTTCCTAAAATTGCATCTTGCCCAATAGACAAATTCAACTTTATAGAACTTACAGCCTTATATCACTTTTATGCTTTGCAATGCCTTTTCAATGCTATATCCATTATTTGCAGGAGATCTATGGATGAAACTAAAAGACAGTCAAAGCAAATACAAACCACACAAGAAGAATCAACACAACGGTAAAGCACTCATAGTATTATTCCTTCATACTCATTCA